>JASSUY010028846.1:64485-112687 GCA_032466535.1 Forpus xanthops
ATCCTGGGCATGACGTGCTGTGGTATGGAATACCTCTTTGGTCAGTTTGGGTCAGGTGTCCTGTCTCTGCTTCCTCACAGCTTCCTCCCGCTTCCCCTCCTCCCTAGCAGTCAAACCAAAGTCCTTGGTCAAACCAAAACATTCTAAGCTGTAACTATAAACACTGGTGTTATCAGCACTGTTCCCAGGCCAAAAGTCGGAAACACAGCACTGCACCAGCCACTACGAAATATGAATGCTGCTGCTGAACCCAGGACACCCTCTTTTCTGAGACCAGTGCAGCACATACTGGTGGTTTTTGCAGACAGCAGTATGGCCTGAAGAAGCATGCGCTCTGCTGAGCATTCCCCACCATTGCCATTAATTAGCTCAAAGTGCGTTTATGTGTTTGCCCATTTATCAGTTTATTCCCCCCCACGCTGGTGAGATGTCAGCCCACAGGCTTTTTTGCGGGCAATCGGGTAGGACCACATCCCTCTTGGATGCAATTTTCTGTCCCAGAGTGCATCAAAGCTTTTCAGATTGGCTTTTGCTAGTGGGTGCAGGATGTGCCCCTGCCTTCCTGCCAAGCGCTTAGCTCTGCTCCCGCCAGCCTGGGAGCCACATCCCACGGTGGCTTAGGAAACCATGTCCTCCCTCTTTAAAGCTCTTCTGCTCCTACAAATTATTCTTCCTTTTAAAAATGAAAATTGAAATCACTGTGATTTCTGCCCTGGTTCATGGTGCTTCTCCCACCAGAAAGTCCCCACAGAAGCTAATGCCACAGCTCCTGTGCTGCTTCTTCAGCTGCTGTCAAAAACTGCTGCATGCTAGAAGCACATTATTCCTGTTAAAATAACAGCCTTCATTTCTCCCACATTATGGAAATATATGCTGTCCCTTTAAAAATGTATCATGAAAATGAATGTTCATAAAATATGAGTCAAGTTTCCGTATACCTTAATCAAATTCTTGAGGGTCTCTAGAGGACGGCACTTACACTGCAGCTGTGCAATGTGAAGTTTGTTCCAGTACTGATTGAAAATATTTTTGTGCTTCCTTCATTTTCACCAGTGAAAACCCCAAGGCACTTTCTTCAGTCTAAAGGTGCCGTTATTCAGGGTGACAGTGATGGGTCACAGAGATGGTACAGAGAACTAACTAGTGGATTGGAAACTAGCTGAGTCCCCAGACTGATTGTCAGTCCCCAAACTGATTGAAACCTTCAGAATAAAATGTGTCTGTCTTTCTCATTCCCTATTTTTATTCCGCAGGGGAACAGGCAGGACCAGGTTTGCATGAGCTGTAGAGCTTGTCTGTAGAAGCAATAATGTGATTGGGTGTCATAGTTTTTAACATGCTTTCTTTTAAATGAACAATAGGGTTTCTGGACTTGCTCGATGTGGGTTTTTTTCCCTTCCTCTATTGCTTTCCTCAGCAGTAACCATCCCATGTTCTATCAGGCTGATGTAGAACAGCCGTAGCACACAGTTGACCTACACTTTCTTCCTGGTCTGTGCATCTCCACCCAACCCCAAATTTTCCATCAAGAAGCACATTACCTTTGTGGTCTTTGCTCTTTCCCAGTGTTTCCAGTGTTCCTGGGAGCTTGACCTTTTGCTAGCCAGGAAACTTCCTCCCCCTGGTGACACAGGGCTGTCCAAGGTTCAGGGCTGCTGTTGCAGGGCATTTTCAATAGAGGGTTCTCCAATCTGTATTAGGTTTTAATTACTGATTCAGGAAAGGTGTCGCCATCTGATGCATTAGGTGAAGACTTGTACGAGTCCTTCAGGTCCAGATAGACTTAAAAGCCTATAAACAAATCAAAAGTTAACAAAGCCCCTGGATTTCAAAAGAAGCAAGAGCCATCCCAATCCTCAAACAACTCTGACCATAAGGCTCCCCAACTTTGTGATGTCCTGACGTATACATGGCACTCACCTGGGCAAGGTGGAGATAAGTGGCGTATGTTGATGCTGATGAATGCTGCATGCTGCCTCTTAGCTAAGTTTCCAGGTGTAAGGGCTGGTCTCAGCTCCAGAGAGATTCCCATGATCACATCAGGATGAGCCCACTTGTACCAAATATGGCCTGTGTGCCCTTCTGGCTACTTTCAGATGTGATTGATCTGGCATTTTGAAGCCTTGGCACCTGAACTCCCATCCACCCCAGAATGACACCGGTGGTGACTTTTTGAAGAATGACAGGAATCAGAGATCCACCAGTGGAAAGTAGTCCTTCATTCAGAGTGCATTTTCCCATGTGTTTTTTCCAATCCAGTTTTAAGTGATTCAAGCAATTAGGCTTCCCTCTGTCATTTCACTGGGGTGGATATGCCTCTGAGTAGTAGATCTCACTGTTACCAAGTTTTTTCCTAGTATTCCACCTCAAATTTCCTTTTTTTTTTTTTTTTTTTGTCTCAGGGAAACATTTCAGATGTATGTCACTGTCAAATAAAAGACAAAGTCAGTGTTTTTAGCGTCTGGAACAGCCACTTCCCTGATACTTGAGGTGATGCTCATTTTACTATTCAGAAGATTTGTCAGGCTGCTTCACAATTCCTCTCCAGGCCTGACCTTATTTTTATGAGCTACTAAAACCATTCGCTTGTTATTACTGGCAGCAAATAAGATCCATCCATTCTTGAGGACATAAGAAATGATCCAGCTCTATACATCACCTGAGCAAAGACATGTAATGAATGAGTGGAAACCATGGTTAGAATCCCCATGTTTCTCTTCTGCCTGCCAGATACTTGCAAAAATGAGGAATTTTATGAAAAATGAACTGCACAACGATGTCAGATCCTTGCTATTGCATTACAAGGTTGGTGATGATACCCCTTTTTCTTGGGCAGATTTCCAGGCACAGCTCCTTTAAGCTTTGACCCAGAAAATCTCTACCTGCAAGCCCACATTTATTCGCTCCCTTCCTTCCTGAAGCATCCTTCTTAGATTTGTGCAATCAGATCTATGAAATTCAGCCTATAGCCTCTATAATAATTGACAAATACAGTTTGTGTCCAGATTGAATACCAAATCAAAAAAAATAACACAGGAAAATATTTCATGCATACTTTTAAGAAATACTACTTCTTCTAAGAGCAGCACTTGCTTTTTAGAAACTTACTTTTATGCTCACTGAGGATGGTGAATCACACTCTTTCAAAACATACTTTTGGTCGAAAGGAGGAAGGTAATGGGAATATTAACCTCTGATTTTTACCAGAAAAATGTGCAGAGCCCAGTTGGGAGATTTGTATTGGTTTATAGACTATGAACAAAGCTTACAAAGATGCTGGAAGCATGTGAACCATGTATATTCTTCCCATAAAAGTAATTATATCCAGACACAGAATGAAAATGGCTACTACAAAATGTTGCAGCACAGACCTTTTCCACCTCTAGCTATTCAACACTGAGCATAAAGTCCACTTTTGCCAGGTTTTGAAATGTCTGCTCTGAAAACACTCCAGGTGTCCTTTCACAAGGTACTCTCTGGAAGAAGATGAAGAAAAAGATGAATCGGAACAAAGATGCATACCTGTGTCTAAAGTTTGGATCCTCCTTGAAGTTCTTCCCTTGGAGTTCTCTTGGCAGCAAAGGATGCCAGGACTGGGGATGTTTTTTTTAAGATTCAAAGCCAAAGATGAAAAGGGCTGCTGAAAGTGAGGGAAAGGGCTGAGCCTTTTATAGGCATGGATGAAGGGTTTAACAGGGTTTGTGTAGTATGTTCAGTGTTCATCAATGTGTAAGATACCCCAAATGCTTTTTAATTTCCTGTGCACCTATAGCACAGTTTCACAGCAATTTTCTAACGGCCATGGAAGCTTTGGCCCAAGTCTTGCAGTTGTCTCTCAAGCAAAATTCCACTTGCTGAGAAGTCACCTTGCTTAATGCCATTTACTGCTCAGACCTGGAGAGGAGCTGTGCCTTCGCACTTGGCAAAAGCAGAGAAACCTTCTCTGATGCAGAGGATAGGATCAGCACCTCACGTGGCACAGCTGTTTTCCTAAACACTAAATACTGTTGTCTGGAGACAGCATTTTACAGTTTTCATTGTATAGCACCATGACTTTTCGGTGTTGGTTTGCTGGGCTTTTTCAGATGCTTTCTTCTATCAGCCTGATTGGTGTCACTAAGGCTAAGTTTTGAGAATTTAGTTGGGATTTTTTTGACATATTATTACTTTTGTGGACCTAGAATAAGAGATGTATGTTAAAAAAAGTTGCAATTAAAGTAATTATTAGAGCCAGCATGTTGGGAGGGAAGGAGACTTATCTGTTTCTGTGTTAGCAGCGCTGGTCTTTCAGGTGTAGTAGAGTCAAGACAAGGTTTGTGTATGCCCCCTCTCTGTTTTGGGGAGTTGTGGGAAATAGCAGGGGCTTCTGGAGAATGGGAAGGTGGGGTTTCTGTCTACTGCGTGGATGTCCTTGGAACCTGCTCTAGAATAGGCATCTGTAGTGCTCGGTTAGGTATTAGGAGGCATCTGCAAACAAGTTAGCCATTGCTGCTATATGTTTGAACAAGGTAGTGATTGATTGTAAACTTTCTTAATACACTTGTGGATGGAAAAATAGAAAGAAAAGAACTTTAGTATGCTTATATGCTGCCTGTCAGATTTACATATGTGCCTGCAGACCTAACGAGCTGAGCTGATCTCTCCCAGAAAGGATGAAATTGATGAAAGGGCATCACTGAGTTCAGTGGAGGTAAGCCCATGTCAAACTGACATAAATACACGTTAAATCAGGTTTCAAGTAGGTTTTTTAGTCAGTAGAAATGTTTCAAAATCACCCTGATACTGTAAACCCTGTGCAGGCAAAACTCTAGGATCAGGCTCTCATATCATCATTGCTGACAATTTGTGTGTCTGAGACACAAAGAATAGGGTCTGGCTTCATATGATGTAACCAAAGTGAGAGATGTGAAAATAATAATAATAGGCTATTTTTTGATCCCACCCAGCAGTAAGTTGATTTAACTGATAAGGACAATTGATAACTTCTAACTTAAGCATCAGCTGTCAACAGGCATCTGAGCCTTAGAATTTAAAGAACCCCCAATAAAAATGGAAAAGCTTTGCTGATACTTCAGATGGGTTTCATTTCACATTGCAAAGTTGCCAAGGCAGAAGGGAGTGGATGTAAGACTTAGCATTTTTACACACTTGAGGCAATGTTTGAAGAAAGCAAAGAGTGAGGGGCATAAACTGGGGACTGGGCTACAGCTGTCTGGTGGAGTTTGCAAAGTGTGTGTGTGCGCATCATCTGTGAGCTATTAAGCTCTTATTGCTTTTGTCATCTAATATCCTTGTTCAGGAATGTACATACTTCAAAATAAATTAGACAGGGATATGGTATCTTGTATCTGTCTTAACTCATCTGTCTCTGCAGAAAGAAATTCCCCACTCCCAGGGTCCAAACCTTCCCGGTTACCCAGAAGCAGCGACAACCATATTTGAAGCATTCAGAGGGAGGTGACGAGCAGCAAGTCCTCATGTGCAAATAGGTGCGTGGCTCGTGAGGTGGTCATATAAGGGTCATACAACGACTCAGGTAAACCTTGTACAGGGTTTTCAAGACCTGAACTGATCTGGCCTATTTGCGCGGAAGTTGCTGACTTATTTAATGTTCCAGTAGTTAATTGCAAACAAAAAAAAAAAAAAAAAAAAAAATTAAAAATGTAATTTCTATAAAAATAAATACAATAAACATAACAAATAATTAAAAAAGAAAAAGACAAGGCAGTGAAGACTGCATTTCTGAGATCAGCAAGGGCAGGGGGCAGCACCCTGAAGCTGCCCCAAAGGAGGCTGTGCCCTGCCAGGGGGAAGCTAGCAAAGCCTTGTGCCCCCTATTTGGGGGCACCTCAGGCACTGCCATAACCCTCTCCCAGTTAACACTGATGAGTGATTTCTTAGACATGTATTGGGCTGAAATTATGTTGCTCAGACTAAACATATTAAATGAATTACTGCAAATTAGTCCACGATCCCTGGTGACCTAAGCCCTGTTAAAATGCAGCTATGATAGTTATTAGAACATTGCCTTTAGCTACTGCTCTGCGGATTCAATGTCTCTTGAATGTAAAAAATCTGATCAGAGGTGGGTTGCTCTGTGGCAAACATGCACTGGGTCAAAGGGACAGGTATCACACTCCACCACAGACATGTCTCCCAGGGTTCCAGACGAGGTTTGCTGGAGGGTCACTCTAAGCATAAGCAGCTGTTGGGGCTTTCCTCCTTGCACAGTAAAATCCCAGGTGTCTGAAGGAGTCTGTGAGGCAGAGGGACCACTGATAACTTCATTAATACAAGTGGGAATAGGACTTACTGGGCCTTGCCCAAGAGGTTTTCATAAGTCAGTGCTCTTCCCCTCAGAAGCTTCCTCCTGAGGGAGAGGGAGCAGTGAAGGAAACTGAAAGAAAGAACAAGAAAATCACTGTTTTGGGGCAGCATTTGCTGTGGTTTACTATTGCACATCCTTTTAGGGCTGCAGACATCTGCTGGGGACTAAAGCTGCACTGCTGAACATGTGGAAACTTGGAAGTTTCCACTGGCTACATAGGACAAGCCATGAGCAAAATGCCATGAATCCGGCTGATATCTCCTTCCTGAAAGACCATTTACCATAAAGCCAGGATTACTCTGAATTGCTGGAAAACACAGGGCGCACTGGCTGCTGGAATCACCTTTCTCCCTTGGGTTGCCTTACACCTTGAGCTCCTTGCTCTTGAACAGTGAAGTCAGTCAGAAGTGCCTACTAACGTTTAACCGGTCAAGTGTAATGGCAGTGTGCCTCATATCACGTATCAAGATTATTGCTGTGAAATGGGCTGGGTTTCTCATTTATTAATTTTTAAGATGATGATACAGGTATCTGCATTTTTTTCTCTTGTAATTTCAGCTAAAGAAAAAGCTATCCTAATGTGACCATCTACAGAGAGTTCCTGAAGAAACCTACAAAGGCAGGTAAACAGAACATTTCACTCCATCTATTAAATCAAAAATACGAAGTTGTGATTTTTCACTTATAAATACTTTACTGAAAATGCTTTTTGTGAAACAATTGATGAGTTGATGATCTTAAGGGTCTTTTCCAACCTAAATGATTTTACAGTCAAGCAAAGTAGTGAAGTATTTGCCTTCCCATGGCTTGCTGAACCTTAGATGCTTATAATTTTGATTTTCAATATATATGAATAAAGTTGTCAGTAATATAAATTTAGAGCAACACCAAGACTGAGAGATGAAAATATTTCTCCTGAAGGGCTGTATAATGTAGTAATTAGAAGTGGAAATAAGACTCTGGCCATAGAAGTGCTCTGAAAGTCTGGAAAATCTACATTTGGCCTCTGCATAGGGCTCCTGGGATAAGCAGGACCTAGAAGGCTTTGCTCCTGGCAGCCAGGGTTCTGCTTCATATTGTTGTTAATTAGAAAAACAATGCAGCCCTCTCATGGCTCCCTGACAGCCTGCCAGGTGAGTGAACCTCAAATCCACCTTGAGCTTCATCCTGATATCTCATCCCTTCCCCTTTGCATCCTTGTGTGCTCCCCAAGACCCCCATGAGTTCAGATTTCCCCCTTAAAGCTCCTCTTCCAAGTTTTGCTGATGAACCACTGGAACTCCAGGTTCATACCAAGAAAATGCCCTGCAGCATG
This sequence comes from Forpus xanthops, assembly GCA_032466535.1. Lineage (NCBI taxonomy): Eukaryota > Metazoa > Chordata > Aves > Psittaciformes > Psittacidae > Forpus > Forpus xanthops. Next base: position 72,129 of record JASSUY010028846.1, read on the forward strand.
GATGAGATCTTTGTGGGGAATGAATGGCTCCAGTGCTGTATTTCAGCTGAAGACTGCGCAGTTCTATTTCTAGGCTAATGGTTAATTTAATTTGGGATGATGTTTGTCTTCAGAATAGCTCATATCTCCTCAAAATAAGGTCCCTATTCTCTGCTACGCAAAGGAGCATTGCTAAGATTCTTGGGCCAGGGAGCTGACACAGGAGTACTGTTTGACAGATAAAACTGGGCTGATCCCAGATTCCCAAAGGAGGCAAATGGTGAAACAGGGCTGAGACAAGGTCAGATTCCAGTTTCCTCTGGTGTTTGTATAAAGTGCAGATTGGATTTCTTCCTGTCAACTAAGATTTGGCTATGAGCACAGCACTGGAATAATTCATAAAATGACAATGTCTGCCAAAGTCTTCACTTGAATTGACCCTTCAGGTGTTTTGTTTTGGGGTTTGGTTGTTTTGGGTTTTTTTTCCCCATTTTGTTCCTCACCTCATTTTATTTCCTATTAAACAAAGTCCTGGTGTGACATAAGCATAATGAACCTTTTTCCTCTAAAACCTAAATAACCAGTGCTATTCTAGCCGATAGCATGAGCCATAGCATGTGCAAGTGAATTTTCTTTTCGCTTCGTATTTTTAAGAGGTATTCTTTGTGAGCAGTTTGGGAGCTCTAAGTTGGAAGACTGTTTTATAACCAATCTGCAATATATGCTACATATATGTTCATATGCATTCATTTAATATGTATTCAGCTATATTAACAGCGATAGAAAGATGGACATTTCCATTCCTGTGCAAGAAAGGTGGCAGGCCAGGATGCAATGGAATTACATACAACACCATGCATCCACTGGGGGAGCATCTGGAGGCCCTTTCCCATCCTAGGCAGGATTACCCATTCCTACTGGATCATCTAACTTTTCTATAAATCCCCTGATGATGAGGGCTGAAAAATTGCTTTTGTTAAGCAACTTATTGCATGACTCACTACCCTTTCTCGTAAAAAGGTTTTCTTAAATCACCACTGCTGAAGTGACAGCCCATCCTTTTGTGTCTGATTGCAGTGGACACAGAGAAAAGTTTCTCCCACTCCCCTTGGTAGCAAGATTTTACAGGTAGTCACATCTACCCTACATCTTCCCCTCCTGAGACCTCATAATTCTCTGACATTACTTGTCCCATTGCGCAGTCTCCCTGCTCTTATCCTGTCTATGAATGAATGATGAAGTGACACAAGGAATTCAACCCATATTGGACCAAAGGGAGGAACAACATCTGAAATAGTGTTTCACAAGCCACAGGTGGTTGCTTCCATGTGCACAGAAGATCACATGCACTCAGGATAAATGCAGGGGGCCAGTCATATTGGTTGGACATTTTGTCCCTGCCAGGCTTCACGTGTTCATTGTCAGTATTTAGAGCTGTAACCCCCCAAGCATTCAAACCAGGAAAGCCATGATGCAAAACAAATCCTTGCTTGCCAGGGATAACTCTGCCTTTGCTCTGGGAGGGGTGGAGGTGCCTACTGGAAGTGTGAGACTGACAGATCCTGTCTATCTCCTAACACTACAATTTGATTCAAAAAGCCCTAACTGTTTTGATGCTTAAGAAGGTTTTGCAGGGTTCTACCTGAGTTGCAAACACCCTGTGCAACCACAGACCAGAGCCCTTTGTGCCCCGGGCTGCTCAGGTCCCACCACACCAGCAGGGAGAAGTTACCTTCTACTCTTAGGGACATGGTGTAGTGGTGGCAGCGTTAGGTTTACAGTTGGACTCAGTGATCTTAAAGGTCTTTTCCAACCTAAATGTTTCTATAATTCCATGATTCTATACTCTTAGATTAGATCCATTCTCTAATTGGTCAAGTTTTGTGGATATCAGAAAAGAATCAGTGACAGCAGGATGGAATGAAAACTGTCTTTAATGCCCCCTTAGAAAGGTGACACTTTTGAAAGGCACTAAAGGATGAGACTGGAAAATATCATGGACCTACAGTGGGATAGTTAATTCATTTCTATGGCAAGAGGCAGGGCAAGGGTGTTGCCTGCAGCCATTCCACAGGACTCATGGGTCTGGGAAGAGGTGGTGGAAGGACCTGTTGCGGTGGGGACACTCTGCAGCTGCTTCCCCATGAGCCGTTTGCTGCTCCAGCTGAAAGCCCAGCGGTGGTTTGCTGCAGGCAGCTGAGTGCCAGCCAGGGGTCATAGAGGCATGAGTCACCACAGCAGGACCAGTGTCTGCAGGGAGTTGAAATGAAGAGAAGTTTGCAACTCTTCAGTAGTTGGGGGATGAAAAAGCCACCGTTGACGGGTGCTGAAACCCAGACTTTTAATGACTGTGATAATCTCAAGTCCCTAGAATTTTGAACTAATTAAAATAAAGCTGGATGGAATTAATACAAACCAGCCTCAAACCAAGCGAAGGAAAAGCAAAACCCCATGCAAGGTGATCTGATGAAGATTATGGAATGTAAGTGGCATTCAATTTTCTGGAATTCCACATTATTTTTTATTCTGATGTTAATAGGAAAGTATTTTACAGACTCCCTCAATAGGTTATGTTGGACTTGATTCCAGTGTCTCCTTTTGCAATAATGCTAGTGGTGAAAGAAATGTACATCAATGTTGTTTTAGCTGCAGTAGAAATGCCAGGGAACTCAGACCTACACTGTGCACTATCACCTCGTCAACTGGTAAATTACTAAATCAGAATTTTATGAAATTACTCAATCAATATTTGTGCAGATGGCTTCCAGGAAAAAGCACTTGTGTGTCTGTTTAACTCCAGTATGTAACAGATGGCTAGAGACAAGGCATTTCTTTTCAGCCAGGCTCATATTGACGTTTTAAGATAGCTTCCTTCAGATGCTTATTAGTTCTTGTAAGCCAGCCATTAAATCTTACCTTATATATTACAGTTAAAATAAAATTCAGTCGTATAAAAGGCCTTTAAGAAATGTTATAGCAGTTACTTATAAAGAACTTAAGTGCAAACCATCATGTCAAATTTGTATTTAGTTTTAGCTTGTATCATTGAGATGTTAGAAGTCAGTTACTTGTCTATACATTTGCTGCTATTCTTTACTGAACTGTGGATCAGGGTAGTTTAGCCCTTATTACTAATTGGCATATGTACCTTTTTCTTATTGTTCCCTTCTTGGAACTCTAAACACCAGTCACATTCTAGGCAGTCTAACAGTCTCAAGACAGACCAGCAGAGAGTATGCAACACCTTACTCTGGACTTTGCATCTTTAATCACTTGTCTCCGGTCAGCCTTATGGCTAAGGCTGCCAGAGAGCCTTTTCCCCCTGGGGTCACCAGTAGTGCTGGCAGCCTCCATGTCTGCCCTGTCCAAAATGGTGCATGAGCAAAACCTCACCTCTAGCTACAGTTCTGTTGCTGTGCCTTCAACTTCAACACCCTGTGCCAAAGCTGACCAGGTTTAAGCCTCTTCTTTCTCACATGACAATACAGAAAAAGGTGGGAGGCTCTTTCACTAGCCTCCAAATCACCCAGACTCCTAGATACAACTCTGTCATTTATAATCCCCTCGCACGGACACAAGTGAGGCAGGTGCTGGGATCTAAAAAGCATGTTATCTGACTCAAACCATTTCCACCAGCCTCAGGCTCTATTGCCTCTAATGTGCAGAAATGTATTTCTCTGTAAGTGTTTCTCTTCCATCTATCTTTTCCAGCCTCCCAGCCATGATTACTTACACAGGAGTTTTAGTATTTAAGTGGCAAAACTTAATCATCTGCTGTTTCACACTTGTTTCTGAAGTGTTGTGACCATAAGGGCAAAAAAGAGGACAACACATTTCTGAAATTAATGGCAGTCAAGGAATGTAAATACCATTTCCCAGCATATCCCCAGGCACTGTGTCTGACTTAATGCTTTTAGATGAGTCCTTCATCTGAATGCATCTTTGTTGGGGTTTGTACATTAACCGCACACTTTGCCGAGTTTTACCGTGCAAGAATAATGCTACCAGATGTAGATTCTGCTTTTTGATATCATCCTGAAAATTATTATGTGGTGACTTAAACATTCGCTTAGAAATCTTTGCTTTGTGGTAATGAGTTGCTTGCCAGAAAACATTTATGATAGGACTCAGTACTGTTCGGCACCAATTGAAGTACTATTAAACCTCAAATAGCTGGCATTTTTCTCTATTGTTGCACCCACTGCAGTTGAGACATTATTGAGCAATGAGCAACTTCTCTGCAAGATGCATTCTATCACTCACTCCAGTGTTTTGCTTTCCCTGCAAGGGAGAGGTTCCCCAAAGTGCTTTTGAAATATTGCAGCCTTGCAGTAGGGGCAAAGAGTAGTTTCGTTGTACATCTCAGAATGGGTTTGCCACCCATAGGTGTGTGCCACAGCCTAGCAGTAGATGCTTACTCCTTCAGTTAGCTCCAAGGTTGATCTCGCATCCAGGACAGGTTCTGGCCACCAGAGATGTCTGTGAAAAAGAAAAAAAGAAAAGCCCACTCCTAAGACTTTATTTTGTTTGCTTTAAAAAGGGATTGAGAAAGAGAAGTCCTCTTGATCAGCACATAGTTTCACAAGCATTTCTCTCCAGCCACAGTGGGAAAGGAAAACAGTGGTATTCTCAAAATAAGACAAATTTTGGTGATATTTCACACCAGGAAAATCCTTGCAAAACCTTCTCATCATTTCAACATCACCCTACGGAACAAACTGAATCCTCACAGAGGTTCATAAAGCCAATTTCTCCAGTAGAATCCACACAGGGTACCTCTGCCCCTTAAGAAAGACACTGACTACAAACGACAGAGAGGAAGACTCTCCAGTGACTTCCACTGCCAAACCTGCTCAGCTCTTGGTGGCTCCCTCCACATTTTTCATTCTCCTCCCCTCACTCCACTCCCTCTCTGTCTGAATAAGATCTGCGGGATGTGATGAAGGCTGAAGTGCTAATGTTTTATACTCACTGTTCTGAAATGGAGAAGGATTTCCACATGGATGGTTGAAGTCATCCTACAACATTCTCTGCTTGGATGCTTTATCAGTATGTATTTTCAGCAAACCCCCCTAGGGTGTAACTCTAAGGTTACTTTGGCCATGATGACCTATACATACATTTTCAAGGATGCAGTTACCTAAAAATTAATTTCTTCTCTCCCTACAAAAACTGCTGCCTCTGTGGAAATGTTATTGCTCTCTGCTGAGCAGAGTTCTCCCCACCTCTCTCTGACCCAGAAAGCAAGACTCATTAAACAAATGAGCCTGGCTTTAATGGATTTGAGAAAGAGGAACTTTCCATTACAGATGTGGCAATAGCAGCACAATATATACTATAAACGCATCACCATTTTCCTTGACTTAGGGAAATTGAGTTCTGATTTTTTTTTTAATCACAGTGTATTCCTTTGAATAGTAAATTTGTGTCACTAGGCTCTTAATACCCTATCTTAGAAGAAGTCACTGTACGCAAAAAAAACCCTGAGACATTTAAGATAATGGGGGCTTGCAAACTACATAAACCACAGATTTATTTTCAAATGCTCACTGAAAAAATATTCTTCTTATAGTACCCCTTACATAGCTCCACATAAATACTTATATATGGTTTATATTTTAAAATGCCTTATCCTTCAGCTCCAGAATCTTTCAAAACCAGCTGAAGGGAATACCTCCAGAGAGGTGACCTGTCTCAGCTGAAACATAGGCCTGTCCCAGCTCCATCAGATAGGGCACAATGGGACTTTGTGAGCTGGACCGACCCTGCCCTAGAGAGCTGCCTGCTACAAAGCTTCCCAGATTTCTGCACACCATGCACAGCATAATTTGCAAATTGACCCTTTTCTGTGTGAGACACTTATTTTCCCTTTGAGGCTCCTTTGGCAGGGTACATGGGGAGTGCACAGAGCCAGTGCTGCTTCCCCTGTTTTGTAGCTTGTAGGTGAGTGGGAAGGCAATTGCTGAACCTTAGCTGGCTCCATCCTTGGACCACAAATAGGGAGGAGCGAGCCCCCATGCTGCTTCCCTGCTGGCAACCTGCCCTGTCCCAGGATAGGGAGAAGCTGCTCTGAGACAGATTTAATGAGTGACATTGTCAATTTATGGCCATTCCTTCATGTTCTTTGCTTTTTCATAACACTTGGAAAAGGCATCTGTGAGGTTATCATCCCTTAGAACATTATTAAAGTCTAGTGGAAGTATTCATTTAGTACCAGCAAGGTGGATATTTCATATAACTGCTACTTTTTCATAATACAGCATGTTATTAAATGTGTTTTAAAAAACACTTGTGGATCCCATTTTGCCAGTTGTATAACATAGATACTTGCTTGTCCAAGCAAAGCAGCCCAATGCATCTATATCGCAGAGACATTCATACGGACAAAGTGCCCCCTGTGCTGAAATCTGCATTCGGATATTAGTTTCCTTATGTCTAGGGAATTTTGCAGTCATCCTTTTAGAAGAATTTTATGGCCATTTTTGCTATCAGAGAAGCATTAAGGGTCTGCTAAGGGCAGATGGAAGAGAAAAGCAAAAGGAAGGAAGTAACCACTTTCAGCAGGTCATGCCCTCATACTGGAGGAATTGGAGGAATAGAGGCTGTGTACAGAAGCAGTGCTGCTCCAGGCTGTGTGCTCTTGTGCTGAGGTGGCTGTGGATGCTATCCCCAGATCCCGCCATGCAAGCAGCATGACCAAACATGGCTCCTTCATCTCCAGCCACAGACCCATGCATTTTAGGGGCAGGCTGTCTGAATACTTTTCCAGCAAAACCACTGTCAGTTAAACAGGGAAGCTTTATGTATTTGCACCAACAACATCCCCACTGTTGGGAGACAGCTGCAGCTCGCCAGCCCTCTCCTCCCAGGGGCATCTTCCAGCTCCTGGCTCACTTGGAGTCAGCAGGCAGAAGCATACCATGCTTGGTGTGGGGGAGGCAGAGACAGTATTGCAGTCTGTGTGTTGCAACCCATTACGTCATTGGGACTGTGATTCTCAAAACCCCTTGCACCAGCAAGAACAAGAGCATATTTTATTGCCTTGATGAGCAAAGGCAGTCCTTTGGGTTCAGAAACTTGCAGGTGGCTCCATAAGAACAAGACCTTGCATCTTAGCATTAAGTCCTGTACAGCTGAGACCCCATAAACTCCTTCCCTGAGCAAGGATTAATAGTGATTCATGCCTGTGTGTATACTGTTAATGTGTGTGAGTGAGTTTTACTGAAGCTTAAAGGAAGTATGTGCCAAAGTACATGCAACAATACACTGCTGGGTCACTTTGTAAAAGTTTATCACGAGATAAATGAGAAAAAAAAAAAAAGACATTTTCTTTAAGTAATACTCAGAAAAGTCTTTAAGCTGAGAAATGATGAGCTACTTTGAGTGTGTAAAAAGTGCACACTGATAAAGGAAAGGTTCATCTTGGCATCAGAAAGATATTTGCATGCCCTGAACTCCCAGCCTCAGGCCATGTTTCTAGGCAGACACATTTTCCCAAGGTTTAGGAAACAGCAGAATATGCTGGTACACCACCTTCTGTTAAATGGGCTGTTATTCATCCTGCTAGAAAGCTTGTGCACTTCACAGGAGGACATCAGCATATTCAATGAAAAATTATAAACAAAACGCAGAAAATCAGTACAGATTTTCTACCCTTTTCCAGGAAATCTGGGAGTGGGGAGCAGGTTGAAATACTCCAGCTTACTCTATAAGCTACTGTCTATCAGTCCCAGAGCCCAGCTCCCATGTTTTGAAGCCAGTTCTAGAGAAAAGCTTGCCTGTTCTTCAAGCATCATGTAGTGCTGCATATTGCCTGCAGCCTTTTGACCATGAGACTTTCTGTCCTATAGGAAATTGCAATTCAATGTTTGGTTTTATCTGCAACTAGAATGAGCTTTCCAAATGTCTATTTCCCACAGAAGGGAAAAATTTAAGAGAAATATGATTACAAAAGGTCAGGATAATCTATGACACTGCCACAGGCCAGTCCACAAAAGCAAGTGGTTCTCATATGGCTTGAAGTATAGCTTTAGATATAGGAATAAGCTAAAGTCTGGTGGCACAAGACCAGAATACGAACCCTCACATATCCTCAGACACAGGCAGTTTCCCCACAGCAGCATTTCATCTTCAGCACACACAACCACTGCCTCTGTTGTGTAGCCAGCACGTCAGGATCCACTGAAACCAGGTAGATTTGGCAACTGATGGCATTTGCAGTGTCACAGCATTTTGGGCAAGTGCTGAAGGGTGCAATGTCTGAGGCTCATCTGGTATGCTCCTGCGTTTTTCCCTGGTTTAGCCACAAAGTAAGTGATGACTTTAATGTCTGTCTTTATAAAGTGAGTAGGAGTTATATTGGCTATACTGTTACTTGGCAGTCTTAATGGCACTACACTCACTATTAATAAGGAATAACTGTCTCGCAGTTCAGCCATAGAATGAAATGGGAAATTTCGGTAGCAGTAACCAAAGAAAATGTTGGCAGTGGGTGCTGTCTTTGGGCTATTTTTGCCTAACCAGACTAATGTGAATAGATTTTTTGAATGGTTCAGTCGTATAAATATTCAAAGAGATGGCAGTAGTTTTTATTAAAACCAGCGTGTTGCTTGGTAGGGCAGAAGGAAATAATGGCTCAAGGGTCTGGGAATGGGAGATGGAACCATTTACGTCTAAGTCACTCTTTCGCATCCAGCCAAGGTCAGCAGTAAACAAGAATCATATCGTTACCAGCTGGTGGCCCACAGAATGAGAAATAAATTGATAGTGTGAGTCCGGTTTCCATTAGCAGAGGCAAATATCACAAAACCAGAACCAGAAGTGGAATTAATTGACACTACTGCTAGCTTTACCTGGGAAGTTAAGGACAGAGCTGCGGTGGAAACCTGACCACCTTCTCAGCATGGTGGGTGGTCCCACCAGAGCCAAGGTGGAGCCTGTTGGGCAATGTATGCTGCTCTTCTTACTGTCACAATAGCACAGCATGGCCCCTTTCCCCCCTGGGACAACACTCCCAGTGTTCAGCACAAGCCCCACAGAGGTGCTAAACACAGAGACCTCCTCCCAGCAGGGTGAGGAGAGAGCAGCTCACCCTCCTGTCTTCCCTGGGAACCGTATGCTCCCAGGACAAATGCTTATGACCTATAGTTTCATTGGCATTTGCATCAGAAATGGTCTCTTCCTCCACTTTCCTGTAATTATATGTCCTCTTGAACTAATAAAGTTTTAAAGCATAAGTGAGCTTAGACCGAGGTGGCAGCTGATGTTTATTAATATTTTAGTGTTTATTTCTTCTGGATTTTCTGGTGTAATTAATTTGTCTAGCCATAATATTTTAAAAGTACAATCAAATGTCATTTTAATTCAAAGCCAAAAAATATACTCACAGTATATGAATGCTTAAAAAATGATGACTCTATTTTTTTTTAAATACTACAAAGAGAACGTCAAATTAGCATAATTACATTAAAGAAAAATCCCTGAGAGAGAGAGAGGAGAGGGGGAAGAAAGAGTAAAGACCTGCCAAAAATAGAAAGAGTGCACGGGTCAGTGATCACTTGATTACAATGTACACATTACAATATATGTGTGTGTATATATAAGCATATGCATGCTTGTACATAATCATATCTAAACCAGCATACTTTAGCACTTAGCTCCAAATTTATACTTTACAAAATGGTCCTTTCATAAGTATTAAGAGAGCATGAGATCCAGAACTACAAAAGGAAGTGTGTTGGTTTGTTTTTACTTTTCTCATATGACAGGCCAAATATTGCCTTTCTTGATGTTAATATCTGGAAATTTGTTACACAAGTAAGGTAGGGGGAAAAAATTAATAAATGGGACTCATTAAAGGTATTGCCAGAAAAAACTTACAAGATTTGGCCAGGCCACTGATTTAATCAACGTTTTTTCTTATTGAAAGCAAATGTTCAAGCACAGTGGAGTTGAACTGGCTAACTGGGGAGTTTCAAAAGACGGAAAATGAGTCCGTATAAGTCTGTATATACTAAATATTAAATGGAAGATAGCTCTGTCTGCATATTCTGGGAAAGGTAGAAATAAACTCAGCAGTGGCCAGCTTGGTTGGCTGTGTCTCTGAATTCCATCACCTGCTTTTAAGAGTCCAAGGACATTCATGTGATCTTTCTGTGCCAGGTGACTGAATCCCTGCTGTGATCCATATATCTGGGGGCAAAGGTAAAGGCAGTTGAGGTGATGGAGGCAGTTTTCCACCATCAGACTCAGACATCAGCACACATGCTCTTCTGATAGCTGGTGCCTGGTAAGGAAAGTCCTGGTGTCTCCAGCTACTTGAAATAGCATACCTGTAGCATATATGCACCTTTATGCCCCTAAATCAGGCCTTATAACTCTGGGGACATGGGGTGGGCGGTCCTATACATCAGTAGATACAAATGTTACTATTACCTGTGCCTGAAGGGGCGAACCTCTCCTGGCTTTCTGCACCAGGGCTGGGAGAAATGGCCAGTCTACACCATCTTCCCCTTGCACAGAAGCACAGGAAAGAAAAGCAGCATCCGAGATACGCAAGATGACCAGTTTAGTCTCACATCATTTCCTTGCCTCTTATTAAGCAGAGAAACTCTTCATACCCTACAATAACTGGCATAGCAATGGGTTGAAACTGATAAAAACACTAAGCAGGTGCTATTTGAAATGCCACATCTACAAGCAATGCAAAGCGTTGTGCAACAAAGTGGTTGTGCAAAGCTAAACGTTTTCTTTACCCCTCTGTGCATGCAATCTGCACCTTGAGTCAACTATACCACCTTGCTGTAGACAAAGATTGAGTTTTATGTACAGGAGTCTTAAAAATAACCTTCACCTCCTGAACTCCTTTCTACAAATGCTCCTCCACTTAGCCACAAGCTGAAGCTAATTTTCACACAACATCTGCTGTAATCAAAACCATCTGTGTGGATATAAGTTAGAGAATTTACAGCCCGTGCTCTTCTCATCTGACACTGGGAAGCTTTTCTGCACATTGTCTATATGTCTGCATTAGCCACATGGCTTCAGGTCCAGACATTCACACCGTTTCTTTTTCAAAAGCACTTTCTTAAGTCAGCAAAGAATGCTCATTACCATGATGCTAAGGAAGAAGTGATGCCAAGCTGACCCTAGCAGAGGCGCAGGCTACTGTGCACAACTGGTTGTTAGGCACAGAAGAGGCACTGTCGCGGTTTTTTGGTCATCCAATGTGTTTTATAAAGGTTCCTCAGCTTGGACCAGCTTTCCCTCACTATAGGTAATTAGGAAAGAAAAATAAATGAAAGTCGGGCTTCTCTGGCTGCAGAGGAGTGCTGTGCTCAACATAACCCCTTCAGCTATACAGTGCCAGAGGGAGTTGCTAACAGCACTGACAGTTCAGGGCAGTGATTTATGAAGCTTCTTTTGTGAAAAGTTGGCTTCTAGACAAACTATACCCCTGCTGCTGCCTGTGTACACCTCTGGCAAATATATAACCTGAGAATATTCTATAAACAGACCATTATGCCCAGTGGCTCATCTTAAAAAACATGATTAAAAAACAAAGCAGCTTGATCCATGTTCATTTAATACATGCATCAGAGATTATGATACAGCAGCAGCAGAACAACACACACACCATGCCACCTGGTACAACAGAAGATAAGTAACCATTTGTTTACTTAGATATAAACCTGAAATTCTCTCCTGCTGAACATGTATTACAGAGCTAACCTACTTTGTTATACCAAACATATTTTTCTTACAGTATATCACCAATGAACAGCTTCTCTGCTGGTTTGGATGTGGCAATGACAAATCTCTATCTGTATAATTTCTTGGATCCCAGTCTTGTCACTTTTCCAAGAGCAGCAGTATGCACAAACTTTTCAAGTTATTATGGTGACAAGCACCGATTTATGTCTTTTACACAGTTTCTAATGTCCTCATGCAATTGCTCATAGATACTGTGCATGAACGGTGTCATGTTAATAGATATTAGTGGGTATTAGTGCTTGCTTAAACACCACCCCAAGAAACATCCCATACCCTTGCTGCCCAAGTAGCAGACCACTATGCTGTATTTATGACACTTTAAAGAGTCAGTTTACTATTTTTAAGTAATCATTTGCTGGGAAGCTTAAAATCTAAAAAGTCTCTGATGCTGCATTTCCGTATTTCACAAGAATGATGCAGTCCAGTTTTGTGGTCAGAGATAATGTAACACTAAGGAGTTCTTCATTATGAGAAATTTATTTCCATGCAAGAATAACTTCAGAGGCAGATGAGAAAGAGTGCTGCTGAGCAGCTCAGCTATTGCAACGCTGCTCATAATTTGGGTGAAAACCAGCAACCCAGGCTTAAGGCAGTTTAAGAATGGGCTAACATGTTTAACCTACGAATAACTCAATCAAAGCTTTCCAGATCATGCTGTAAGTGTACAATATAATTAACCCAGTGCAAGAGATGTCATCACTGTAGCCTCCACAGGGGTGTTTCTCTGCTCCATTGAGCTGTTTTTGTTAAGGTAAATGGACTGCACTGTCACAATCAGCACTGAATCCATACACATTTCCAGGCATGACTTAAATTCCCTGTGATGGCTGGATTCTGCTTATACTGAGGATATAGAGAATGATGAGAGTATGAAATGCAGAGGGGATAGAAATGGTGAGCGCAAGAGTGGCACACTCACAATCACTTCAGAGCTGGGCTGACGTAACACCAGCTGAGAAGCACCTCTGTTGACTAAGCTAGCATGAGATTCCCAAGTGTCTCATGACAGAAGTAACAGGTACAGTGGAGATCTGCTCAGCTTTTCATTAGCATGACCCAACCCAGGCAGGAGGCAGTGGTGGTGCTGCACAGGCTGGACCACATGGCCAAGGCTGGACCTTTGATAACTCAGTCAATGGATGCGAGCTTTGTGGAACAGCTAGTTTGGATTATTGTCCGTCTGCATACTTTTGCCAACAAAATCCAGAACTGAACTGCTGTGTTTGTTATGAGGAGAAAAATGCAGAAAAGGCATTACAAAACCTCACACAAAAGAAGTTTCAGTGACTCCCAGAAGACTGTTTCATGGCACTTCTAATCCATGAGACTCTAGTTATTACTGGATGCTCCAGCTAACAAGGCACTCCACCTCTGCTCGCTGTTCTTGTGAGACATCACTTGGAGTATTGTGTACAGTTCTGGTGTCCTCAACAAAAAAGGGACATGGAACTGTTGGAACAAATCTACAGGAGGGCCATGAGGATGGTCAGGGAACTGGAGCACCTCCTATATGAGGTTAAGCTGAGAAAATTGGGGCTGTTTAGCTGGGAGAAGAGAAGGCTGCAGAGAGACCTCATAGCACCCTTCCAGTATCTGAAGGAGGGCTATAGGGATGCTGGGGAGGGACTCTTTGCTAGGGACTGTAGTGATAGGACAAGGGGCAAAGGGTTAAAACTTAAACAGAAGAAGTTTAGATTGGATATAAGGAGGAAGTTCTTTACTGTAAGGGTGGTGAGGCACTGGAATGGGTTGCTCAGGGAAGCTGTGAATGCTCCTTCCCTGGCAGTGTTCAAGGCCAGGCTGGACAGAGCCTTGGGTGGCATGCTTGTAGTGGGAAGTGTCCCTGACCATGGCAGGGGGGTTGGAACTAGATGTTCTTAAGGTCATTTCCAACCCTAATTATTCTATGATTCTATGATTCTATGAGAATAAAGTAATACATGATCTTGAGGGCTGATGATACTACTACTCGTCAGATGTAGTGAAAGACATCTAAAAAAAAGCAATGGTTACTGACTTGAAAAAAAAAGAAAAAGAGAGATCTTGAGGGTGTGTTAATATCAAACCCCTTCAATCTTTATAGCAAATCAAGTACTACCACCTTTAAAGTGCAGAAAGAATGTTTTTTCATGGCACAAAGGAGTGCTATAAAGAAATAATTTCTTTGGGGACTTACTTTAGAAGGACACAGTAATCCTTTTCCTATCCCATCACATTTGTCACCAGAATCAGGTAGAGAGGCATGCTTGGCTGGAAAGCCACAGGAAAAGAAAGATGAGGAACTGAGGCGGGTGTTTCGGTTGACAAACATAGCGGGATAATGTTGTTTCAGGGTGCTGTTTTTGTCAGCTTTGCACCTGTCCTGCCTGGGAAGCTGTGCAGACCAGCCTGATTAACACAAGTGAGCTTAATCAGGGCTTGAGAAGTCACCTCCCTGCCAAAAATCTGGGAGATTTTTATAGGCCACCTATGCCATCACATCAGCTAAATAAACTCTCCCTGTTCTTTCTGGAGTGGTGACAACATTTATTTGATCTGTTTGGCACCACAGATTAAATACAAAGCTACACACTAAAGGGGAGATTTTCTTTTTTCAATTATTTTTTAGGTGAGATGGAGCAAGAGTAAAAGAGAGAGAGAAAGAGCAAAGTCAAATAACCAAGGTGTTATGTTAGAAAAAAGACCTTTCCTTGGAGCAAAGTAATTGGAAGTAGAGCCAGGAAATTATGATTCTAATACCTACTCTGTCATCTGATTCTGTGGGGTCTTGAGCAAGTCCTTTAAACCTGCCTCTTTAATTTCTTCAACCTGTAAAATGGGGACAACCAACCACAGAGGAGTTTGATGAGTACTAGCAGATGTTTTCACAGCACATTGAAAAAATGTGAGAATCCACGGATGTGCTGTTATTACTCCCCAGGAGTACACCTGAGTGAAATGAATCTAAACTGCAAAAAATGTATAGAAGATGTAGAAGCCACTTCTCTTTCTGCACTGGTTGATTTTATTTAATTTTAATTTTTATTTTAATTTTATTTATTTTTAATCATGTTTCAGAAGTACGCTTACTAAGAATTCTTGCTCTAAAGCTGGCTGGGAAATACCTTCTTGCAATGTTTTATCATCAGAAATGTCTGCTGTTTTGACTGCATCCTGAAGATTTATGGTATGATTCTGTTTCTTAACTACTTGAGTATGACATTAAGGATTAAGTTAACAGAGAAAATACTAGAAAATTTGAGATTTCCTCAAAATTTGCTCATTCAGGATGAAATTCAATCCATTCTCTTCAAGGTAGACATGACTGGAGGCTATGTTCTGTCTCTTTGCATTTCTCTCTTCCTTCTTCAAGTTTTGACAATAAAAGCCCCTCCCCAGAGGCCTCACATAAGAGAAGCACAGGAAGGCCATGCTTATGGACAAATAGATGACACAAGAAATCAAAATGGAGAGTCAGCAGGAAGACATGACGAGAATCCCCCCAGCTGAGTATTCAATAGCTTTTTCTGCAACAACATGAACCACACAGCAGAAAGCTTAAATAAAGCAGTTTGATAACTTGATGCCTAAAAGTAGTGTCTTTTGCTCCTAGTCAGCACCTTCCTATGGGTCTGATTTGCAAAGATGCTGGCTGTTCGTTAGTCTTTACAGAAATCCATAGGAGCTAAGAGACACTGAGCAGGGTGAAAAAACAAGCCCCATGCCTGGGTGCTTCAGTCCAGTGTGAAAATCCGACTCATGGTGTCTCTGAAATTTCTGTCTTAAATTTGCTTTCAAACGTCTGCAATTGTAACTCCAGCTTTGGTACAAATCAGCAGATTTAGGCATTTCTTATTGGCTTGAGATACACTATAAAGACCATTTCCAGCAGCTGAACAAGGGGCTAGGATTTCTTGCAGTGTGGAAGCCAGGGTGTGACAGTACAAATTCAGGCTAATGGAGCCAATCCTGTTCAAAATTAAACATTTGCCATCCCTTGGAACAAGTCTTGCTTTAGATAAGTTACACAAGATGATAGAAGAAAACTGGGACTCCACTGCCATTCTCAAACAAAGAGCGTACTCATTAGGAAAACCAGCCCCTCCAAAGCACTTACACTGGCATATGTTTCCTACAGACAGCAAGGGCTTCAAATCATATCATATGTTACTCATTTACATATCACATTAACTAGTGAAGACAGCAGAAATCTAATGTTACTTCCTAACCAGCTCAGGATCTCTCTGCAGCTTATTAGTCACCTCTTCCCTCAGAGGACTTGTGCTGCGCTGTATGGTTGCAGTTAAGTCACCAGATGGTGTGGAGCCAGCACTCTAGCTTTTTACACCCAAAGCCCATTCTTCTTTTTTTAAGCCACAGGTTGTTTTATGAAAATCCAGCTAAATGAGGAAGAAAGGACTCTCAGTTTGGGAGAGGCATGCATGTGGTGGGTGCACACCACAAGTGGTAAGGATGGTGCCACCAAGCATCTGCAGTCGATGGTGCTGCTTATTGTCCATGTGGATGGGCGAGCAGGGGAAAGAGCTCACAAAGAGATGCCCCAACAGCAACTGTACACAACCTGTAGGCAAATGCATCTCACCACTTACCTTGCTAACACTCCTGGGGCTGCACAACCTCAACAAGTGTTGAAACTGTGGCCAGTAAAGAAATGTCACTGTCATTTAATAACAGTGGAGCAGCTCAAAGTGGCCCCAGAAACCAGTAACGTAAATTTTAAGGAGGCAGGTCTTTCAAGAGAGCCCATTGATTTATTTTCTTTAGATGTTTCTAGGAAGACTGAATTTCTTTGCCCCATAGAAGAGCGTCATCACAAGCAATAGTTTACTCTTTAATATGGCACACTGTTGGTTTCATTAAAACCACTTAGCAGCCCTGCTTAAGACATCTAGTTGTGTAATTGACCTTCCACTGATGCTCCCAGTCTCCAGAATCCATATGCTGATGTGCCAGCTCACTGAATGGCTTACTAGCTCTACAAATTCTGCATTCACAATGCCTGAAACACAAGACATTTCTGAAGCTTGCCAAGTAGTCTTGATTCAAGATCATTGTATTCTAGTAGTGGGTTTAGGATATATGTCAATGACTTTTGTTTAGTGCAGTTTAGTTGGACCACTGTATATGTGATTGATGCATCAGAAAGCAACTTTGGGATTGCTGAAGCAGATCCATTTGAAGTTTCCATTTTGGAAGCATTAAAATAGCTGATTATTCCTGTGAGAGCCTCTGAATTTCCTTAGGCAGGTACCTTTTGTCAGGATCTCTCAGGATTTTCCTTTTTTCAGGATCTCACTGTGGAGGGGGAGCTGGCAACTTCACCTGGAGGTCCACATCACAAAATGGGCTGTGATGTAGCCAACAGCATTAACAAGGAGTGACACATAGATGAGGAATAAGATACCCTGGCAAAGCTTTTCAGGGAAGTTTACACAAACTATGCCTAATTAAACTTGGTTTAAGGTCATTGCTTTTAGTCTCTAATTTTATCAAGAAATTATTAGAAAAAAGGGCTCTTGACTAACAGGGCTTTTTTTTTCAGCAATAATCTGTTTTCTGTGTTGGATTTTAAATTAAAACCTTTTGCATTGTATTTTTTCCACTTACAAGTGGAAAACTGCCACTTGAAACAATGAGAGGCAATTGTTATCCTCGTGTTACAGAAGGATCTAAAAAAAAAATACAAAAGCAATTGAAATACACCAACTTTTGTTTACACATGTGTGCATATCAATGGTTTCTGGTGCAGGCACATGAGAGGAGGGCTGAGAAGAAAGTGTCAGAATGATTGATTACATTTTCCTGTTCATGGTCATCTGTCTATGTGACATATATAGAACAGTACATATGGTTAGCATAGCCCTTCTAACTCAGTATATTTCACACACAGCCACTTCAAAATCAAAGCTATAACTCCTTGCACTTGTTTATTTTCCTGGGGAAATATACAGCGAAAGGTGACCCAAAGAAAACAAAATGTATAATACCAGAGGATTCCATTTTCACTCAAAACTCAGCAAAACCAGACAGTTTTCTGGGCACAGGGAAGAAGAGGGAGTACTGTGGTGATCTGACTCTTTTCCCATGGATGCTGCCATCTCCATCATCAGGCCTTTACTTCTTACCTATTTTTGGAAACTGTTCTCACACTAAATTTCCAGCAGTTTTTTCAACTGGGATAGAATGAATGCAAACTGAATTAGGTGCAACATCTTGTCTTTTATGTGGGTAATATATTTGGAGAGAGCACTGTTTAAACCTTTTGTCTTGCACAGAATGAAGCCCATTGCCCCTGCTACACAGCCTGCCCATGAATAACCACAGTCTTTCAAGGCTACTTTGTCCCCTTCCTCCAGCATGTTTCTCAGGTTCATGTATCTTTTCCCAGGACTGCAGGAAGTACTGAAATCACTTTGAGAGATGTTTTTTTGATAATATTTCTGTTCCAATGCAAGGAAAAAAATGAACCAAAGTAGGGAAAAAAAAAAAAAGAGAAAGATTGATCTGAGAATTTTGCTGGTTAATTTTTTGGCTTTAGATATAGAGCTCTTGTAATTACAAGATCTCTTTCAGGCTTTTAGGTTTATTGACACACAGTGGCCTTGTTTTGATGCAGAAGCACTCGGACACATGGATGGTTGTTGCGTTATATATTTCCACTGTTGATCCTGTATTAGCATCATATGGTGGACACGTCTCATTTAGAGAGACACTCAGTATGCCAGTGGATATCACTCTGACTCTTGGGAAACTTGGCAATCCAGCAGTGTTAGATTACACCCGATATCAGACTTTGGTCACTGTCTCCAAAATACACCTGTCTTTCTTTAGTTCATTTGCCAGAAAGCAGAAGACGGAAGATTTTTGTACTCAGAGTCTCTGGGTCCACAGATGTGGTTTGCTGCAGTACACACAAAAAAAGTTGTATTTTTCACATCTCCTTCTACATTTTATTGAATTTTAATATAGCTTAAATTAAATTAATTAGAATGTATTTAATAAATTCTTTTTTTAACTTTTGACTTTTTTAAAAGGTCACATGGCGTCTGTTATCAACGAGTATGTTAGACCCAAGACATAGCTCTTTTTTCATATGCAGTATGAAGAATAAAACCTATTTTAAGAATAAAACTGATACTCAAGCAAAATTTTGTTATACAATACTCCCCTGTCGGGGAAAGAAAATAAGCCATAACCACGGCCTATCCGCTTACTTTTTCCATTTCTAGTCTCCTGTCTGAGGAACATTGTCAACATTTTGCAGAGAGAACCAAGTGCCAGAGAAAGAATAAGAGGAATTTGATGGCTACCCTTCCAGCCACGTGTTTTCTTGTCCAGTTCTCCCCAGCCATTTGATTCAAGCTCTGCCTGGGAGTTCAGTGCCTGCCACCCTGCACCTGCAGTGCCTAGGGCTCCCATTTCCCAGGATGCTCAGTATGACAGTGGGGATCTGTCCTACCTCTTCCTCAGTGTGCTTCATTCAGAATCTTATCAGATATGTTCTGCTGTGGCTTTGAGTTCATACATACCTTTGCTGCAGATGTCTTCCACTCAAGTGCACTAGTGGCATTAGCTCTCCCAAACTTTGCAAGCTGTTGATGGTCTTCCCTAAAAAAGGGATGGCAGATTATTTTCACAGCTTGTCTTCCGTGTCACTTCCCTGTTCCCTTTCACTTACAAACACAGGAGATATGCTTGAGGCAAGAGTGTTTGCTAAAGCTGCCAGCTAGAAGGTAATTCTGGAGACTATCTGAGGAGAGTTCAGGACTTTTACCCCATGATCACAGGAATGTGCCATGTGACTGAACACAGCTAAGCAGGTTTGATCAGCAAGTTCTTACCAAGCTGCTACCCAGCTCTCCACAAACTGCAAGCTGCTTATAGACATTAAAAGAGGTTGGATTGTTAGTGGACAATACAAATAAAAGTGCTTGTATTCTTTCAAAATGTGCTTCTGCACTTGGTGCACCTTATACAAAGATACACAGCTGCAAAAGTTTTCCTCCCCTGTGTGATCTGCAGAAAGGTTAGAAGCCATTATTATCCTTGTACTAAAGCCTCATCTCTTTCCCCGGTGAGGGTGCTACAGGCTCCCAGCCATGGGGCACAGGGCCTCCTGCGCTCCTGCCCCTACACTGGCTAAAGGAGCGGCTCCAAGTCAGGGCAAGCTTTTTCTTCCTGTAGATTTGTGGCAGGAGGATGTGCTGTTCTTGAACTACAAGCTGCTTGGGATGCAGTTCTGCCCAGAACACAGTGCTCAGGTGGCCAGGTTGGGAAACGTCCCATCTGTTTGCAGGCAACTCACAAAGAAAGCAGGAAGAGAAAGAAAATTGCTGAATAAAGTCTTCCTCTTAGGTAGATTTCCCAGCCCCAATCGTAACCTTTCCTCATCCAGAATGTGTCGCTGTAACTAGAATAACCAAGCCATGAGTGCAGTGTGCATGGGAAGAACAGACTCATCCCATGGAGGAAGGATGAGTGAGCACCCCAAGGTCCTGCAACAGAAGCATACATCTCTCAGTGCAGACAGCGTCTGCTTTGAGGCCTCTGCCTCTCAAGACAGTCTGATAGGAAAAAGGTCTTCAGATCTCTCCCAAAACTCGTCTTACACTAACCAAGGAAAACACATATAATTAAATTAAGGCACTTTGTTTTTGTATCAGTACAATTTATAAAGATACCAGTGTGACAGTTTCTAGGCACAGATATAGCCTTCATATTTTTCCTGGATGTAGCACATTGTTTTCTCAGCCAGAAAGCTGCACTAGGAAGACTCTTGGGCACAAAGCAAAGCTCCAGGCCATCTTCCTTGGTAACGAGAAGGGGTGGGATTTGCCCTTAAATTGTGTTTCTATCTAATTAAAATCAGGAAGAGTGCCTTCTTTAACCAAAGCCAGTCACATGGAAGTATTTGGAGCAGGGAATTCTGATATCTGATACAAAAGTTCACACCAGCTGTCATGCCTTTTAAAGATGATAAAAAGTTCGATCAAGCCATAAGTTGGATCATTACTTTTTTGACAGCCTATTTCCTGTATTCAGTGTCTCCAGCTGTAACAGGGGATATTTTCAGTACAGAGCCAATTCACTTCAGATGTAGGCAACTTTATGAATGCTGTTATATGCTGATAAGTTGAGAGCAGAATGTACCTCTGTCATCAATTGCAGATAACCACAACGCTGCTATGGTGGCAGAGTTTCTTGGCAAGGGTCTCCATATGTCCTTCCCTGGTAGCATAAGGGGTTCTTCTATTTCCATACTTCTCCCAGTAACACTGAGCTCTGCTGTTTTCTGTCCCCTATGTTCCCCAGTTGCCTTTTATCTTCATGTGAACATGAAGAACAAAAATCAAGCAATAATTTCCTTACTAGTTTCAGATCATATCCATAGATGAAGGTTGGGGCTGTCCATCAAGTGGGGGAAGCAGACGAACTAAGGCTGATAGGCTGCAGGCATAGAACATGTCCAAGTGGGGAGGCATAGGTAGAAAAGTCATGTAAAGCACTGATGGGCAAACGAGTTACCCTGAAGTTTTCTCTCTAGATCCATTGTCCACTAAAAGGAAGGAGAGTTTAATTTTCTTTCAGGAAAACAGCTCAGGATCTACATGCAGCATTTCCCTGAGCTTCTCACACTCTTCATGACAGCTGTTGTATAGAGTTAGGTTCAGAGGGGCCACATGTGGCATCAAAAACGGTGAAGAACTAGAAAAGGATGTTCCAGCTTTTCAGTGCCTTGAAAGAAGATGGTTGCTGCTGGCTGAGTTGTCCATATTGTACCCCAAGGAGTTGATGCTGGAGACTGCGAAGCACACTCCCCAATGACACATGGGGAAAGGCAGCTGTAGCAGCCATGCAAAACCAGCATCTCTGAGCTCAGTAATCACCCATGTGGAGCAGGAGGAGCGGCACAGCACTGGGAATAGAGGGGACATCTACATTACCTCAAAATCCTGGAAGCCTCAAGCCAACACTGTGAAGGTGCCTCCAGAGGCTGCCCCTCTCCAGGAGAAGGCAAACTTTCCTCCCAGGCATGCAGGGAATGATGTGTCCCCTTGCCCTCAGAAAGAGAAACATCCATATTGCTGAAAGACAGACGCTTGAGCATTATCTGGTGCATGCAAGCAGCTGCCATCTGAAGTGCTGAGTCTGAGCCTGGACTGGCAGCAGAAATGGCCTTGGTTGACAGCAGAATTATTGCTGGTGTTATTTATGAATTGCCATCTTTGATGTTTAACAGACTCGGACATGCTGTAAATTAAATTATTATTTGTTCATGGATTCATAAAATGCAGTCATTGTCAGTTAAAGATTATAGCAATAACCCACAACAAATGGGTTTTGGCTTTAGTTTTTAATTTAGGGGCAGACTGCCATGCCCTTGTTCTCAATGAAATAGTGGTTTACTTTACAAAGATAATGTGCTTTTATTAGCACAAAGGGTGTTTGGAGCAGAGGCCTTTTACTCAGCCTGGCCTTGATATTTACTGAAAATAGAACTATTTCATGTAGTTCTTGAAATATCAGCAAATAGGAAATTGTGCTTGATTTCTTCTGCTACAGATAAGGAGGTGATCCAGTTGGTATTTGGGTTGATCAAGGTTAATGTTATTGGTTGCACTGGGACTGCAAGTCTGCCAGATGTCCTGTCTGTATGACCTTAACAAAGGGAAGGGCAGTGAGGGTTTTTTTTTGAGACAGCCAGCTTTCTCATAAAGTAAAACTAGAGGATCACAATAAATATGTTTCATTTAATTTACAGCCTCCTATGCTTGCCCATTAGAGCATACTGTGATAATCTTTCACTGTGGGAGTGTGTTGAACTTAATCTAATTATTTTTTCTGAGTTGAGAAACTAAGAAAAATAACTCAGGTACAGGTTTTATGTATAATGTTTTCTTAATCTTATGGACTGACTTAGGTGTATTATTCATACAATTGTAGCCATTAAAAAACAAGGTTGCACTGAAAAAAACTAAGGACTAGATGTGGAAGAGAGAACCAATACAATATTCTTCTCAGACTACCTTTTTGTCGTTGACCCACTGAAAGCCACTGAGTTAACTCAGGCAAAAAAGAAACTTCTAAAAGCAAAGTCCCAGTGATCATAGATCAGATTTATATGAAGAAAAAAAGCAGAGCATTTGACTTCCTCCTAGAGTTCAACATCACACACATGCAATCATCCATTTCCTTAACTAGCTTTTAGCTAGGAAAACATGAGCAGTGAAGTGAATTTTGTCAAAGACCACAGGAGGACTACAAAGTGTTGTGTACCAAACAGTAAATATTTTTTTTCAGTATTGGAATATATGCTTATAAGATCAAAAGAGAATGTAAGAGTAGTGACTAAGGCTCATGGTCTTGATGTGAAATACAATTTTGCCTGCATACTGGCTTGGTACTTTGGCCATAGTCCAGAGAAGGAACAATGCTAGAGAGTAAAACTTTCAAAACCCCTCTGAAAACAATGCAGTCTGTTCAAATGAGTGTTGAGTACACCCACCTAATTTACGAAGCACCCAGCGGCTGTAACAGCTATGGTCCTGAGCCTTCCTGAGACAGAATGCTGTCAGCTTAAGCCATGAGTCCAGGGGCATTAGCTTGGGAATAACCTTAATTCAAATGAGACATTGGTTTTATTATGAAAACAGATTGCATTAGGAAAGAAAAGGTAGATAAAAGTCTTTATGCCTCTTGAGCTTAGTATGTAAGCACATAAGGTGGGCCTTTTGCATGAGATTATTTTCTCCTCCCTACATATTCTCTCGATGCCAGTGTTAATACAGAGTTACAGAAAAATTACTGTCCATCTGAGTGGGGTTGTAACCTTTTGCATTAAGGCTATACCTGAGAATCTTACAAAAATATCACATTGCATGCTCACCTAATATCTTGATCCTAAAAGATTCCCATTTGTGGAACTTGAAATCCATTAAAAAGTCAATACATCCTCATTTATATCCTTAGCTGGTGAGAAAGAGGTGTGTGAGGCATTCTGAGGTTTGGAGGTTTTTTTGGTTTTACTCATTTTACTAAGATCATAATGAAATGCATCACTAAAGTACCCCATCCATCATGTCATCAGCAAAGCATTCATTTGGTCTTCTCTAAATGGGATCAAACTTTTAATAAGGAATTTGTACCTATGCAAAGATAAACTCTTAAGCTCTGCATGTGATTTTTCTCTGTGTTTCCAAAGAACTGAAAATATGATTCATTTTTTTCTAGTTCTTGCAGATAATTTGATACAGAGTATTTTAGAAAATTTCCTTTGTATTTACAGTTTGGCATGAGTACATCACATTGTTACATTGTTCACAGCACTTCTGTTGTCACTGCCAACTTCTTTTGGAGAAAATCAAAGAAAAGCTGAGACAAGATATATCAAGCCACAGCCATTAGGGTGCCTAGTATTTTATTGCTCCCTTCTTCCTTACTGGTTTCCAGTTCTCAATCTTGTCATTTAGTGCTTCTAAAGAAACTATTTTCTTGATTGTTTAGTAAATAATTTTACAAATAGAGCTGTTTGAGCAGACTCTTCTTCATGCCAAACAAGTTAAAACACTCTACAAAGCCATGTTGTGGTTGTCTGATGTTTGGAAGATTCTCAAATCTGGTGGTTGGAAGTCGTTTATGATGGTACATTCTAAAAAGAAATTTAGGGTGATCCAACTTAGGAGCTTGAGTTTGCTCCTTCCCACCATCTCCTTTGCACCCACTTTTCCATATCATGTTCCTGTGGTGAAAAAAACTAGCTCAAATATTTCTCTGCTTTATGAAGGCTTTCTGCCTCTGACTCCCCAGAGGCTCACAAAAGGCTCAGACATATGGGATAATTTTGGGGCAGTGACCCAGTAGAGAATAAAAAGACCTTTGCCATCAGGCGTTACCATGAATCTGCTGGTTTGTCCTTCCCTAAAAGGCAGGAGGGCACCATCAGCTATCCCCAGTGCTTCTTGATAGCATTTCAACAGTGGATGCAAGCTAGCTTCAGGTGTTAAATAAATAAGACTAAGTTGAACACAATTCGGAATGTGGGCAAAGCTTTCTTTTGAATCAAGCTGCTCAAGAAGTCTACATAAATGGTCCCCTAAGGACCTCATTAGGCATTATTCCATTTTTAAAGTTATTCCAATATTACCTTTTTTTCAGTTATTTTTCCCTGGAGAGTGGATGATACAGTTTATTTAGCACACAATTTTTTTTTGTTTTATTTTCTTTTTCTGTGTTTTGTTTTTTTTTCCTTGCTTCCATTTCATTATATGCCTTTATTTAACAACAGATTTAGTTCTAGTCAGACTCAATTAAGGTCTTTTTTTGGGTTTTGTTATTTAAAATCTTTATCTTACACTATTGGCCATCCCAATCTCATCTATGAGTCATTTTTCCTACATACAGGGCAGTACCGCAGCACTTCTCCATGCAGCGGAACACAGTCCACCCTCACTAAATGCCACCGGAGTCAATGGGGATTTCAATATACCTCAAACTGGAAAATGGGCCTGAATGGAAGGGTGAATCCTTGGGATTTTAATCTGATAGTGTGTACTGTATTTTAACAAAATAGTTTGTACAGGCCTAATCCTCTCTACATTCTGGAGAGCACTTCAGCATATGCTTTGCTGGAAGCTTGTGCTCAGGGCCATTAAAGTTAATGATGCTTAGGCAGATTTCAAAGTTAACTGTGTGTTAAGGGTCTCTCTGCAGCGATGGTTTCCAATGGTTTGCCTGGAAGAAACTCCATAAAATATAGCTGGATTGAACTGCATAGTGTTTTCACTGTGGCAAATGTGTTTGCCATGAAAACATGAATGGGGAAGTGTAAACTTCTGTACTAAACACTGCTAGAAGAATGATTTATACACAACATAAAAAAATATTGTTGCAATAGAATAGATTAGCATAAGCTCTCTGGGGAGACACTACGCTTTCCTTGGGTTTTGCACAGTGCCTGGCAGACTACAGATGCCAGAGTTAGCAAATAGTTACTAATAATAATAAAATACTTCTACTGACAGAGCAGACGCCAGCTCTTCGTATCAACCACATGTGCCAGACCGATACATATCAGACAGATAAATATAAACCTGTTCAAATTAACTCTTTGTGAGTAATTTTTTCTTAAGATGGAACTGGCTCTACTTTGTGTCTTTTTCCATCCCTTACTCTGTCTCACTTCAGTTTAAATTCTTTTGTTAGCCATCTGCCTGAGACAAACCAACCAGCGTAAGTACAAGATCATCAACCATCTTTATTTTTCTATACGAATGATAGCAGAGCACAAGCTGTTGACAATTAATGGCTCTGTACCTCGCATCTGACTTCTTCACAGCATAGTTCTTAAACCTTTATTCATTAGAGTTTAGAACATCTTGTTGAGCGTTAATTGTTTCACTGCCCATCCAAGAGACATGCTGAAAGCTGCATCCTTTCAGGGAGAGGGTATGTGCTTTCAGATTAATGCTGCCAAATTCAGCTGAAAAAGACAAATTTTTCCAAGTTCCCAATTGCAGCAAGAGTGCTGCACTGGATCTTGCAAGTGTGTGACAACAAGGCTTTAGGTATCAAAACCTAACGCAATGAAAATGTGCTATTATGAGGTTTAGAGTAGAAGCATAGAAGAGTTAGGGTTGGAAAGGACCTTAAGATCATTTTGTTCCAACCCCCCTGCCATGGGCAGGGACACCTCCCACTACAAGCATGCCACCCAAGGTTATGTCCAACCTGGCCTTGAACCCTGACAGGGATGGAGCATTCACAACTTCCCTGAGCAACCCATTCCAGTGCCTCACCACCCTCACAGGAAAGAATTTCTTCCTCAGATTCAACCTAAACTTCCCCTGTTTAAGTTTGGACTCATTACCCCTTTTCCTATCACTACATTCCCTAAGGAAGGGTAGGCCCCCTTCAGATACTGGAAGGGTGCTATGAGGTCTCCGTGCAGCCTTCTCTTCTCCCAGCTGAACAGCCCCAACTTTCTCAGCTTAACCTCATATAGGAGGTGCTCCAGTCCCCTGATCATCCTTGTGGCCCTCCTCTGCACTTGTTCCAACAGTTCCATGTCCTTTTTATGTTGAGGACACCAGAACTGCACACAATACTCCAAGTGAGGTCTCAGAAGAGCAGAGCAGAGGGGCAGGATCACCTCCCTCGACCTGCTGGTCACACTCCTTTTGATGTAGCCCAGGATACAGTTGACTTCCTGGGCTATGAGAGAACACTGTCAGCTCATGTTCATTTTCTGATCGACAAACACCCCCAAGTCCTTCTTTGCAGGGCTACTCTGAATGTCTTCCCTGCCCAACTTGTAGCTGTGCCTGGGATTGCTCCCACACAGGTGTAGGGCCTTGCACTTGGCATAGTTAAACTTCATAAGGTTGGCATCAGCCCACTTTACAAGTGTGTCAAATTCCCCCTGAATGGCATTCCTTCCCTCCAGCGTATCAGCCGAACCACACATCTTGGTGTCATGGGCAAATTTGCTGAGGGTGCACTCAATCCCACTGTCCATGTCACCAACAGAGATGTTGAACAAGACCAGTCCCAACACTGAATGCTGAGGAGCACCACTCGTTACTGGTCTCCAGCTGGACATTGAGCACAACTTTTTGTGTGCAGCCATCCAGCCAGTTCTTTATCCACCAAGTGGTCCACCTATCAAATTGATGTCTCTCCAATTTAGAGACAAGGATGTAGTGTATGACAGTGTTGAATGCTTTGCACAAGTCCAGGTAGATGACATCAACTGCTCTACCCCTGTCCATCAGTTAAAACCAGTTAGAAACATGAAGTGAAAGCAAGGTGACTTGTTATGAGATGCAAACAGCTCCTTTTCTAACCCTTTGTTCTTCTACTACCAATTGTTCCCAGGATGACCAATGCCTGCACCAGCCCAGCCCCTGGGAAATGCCTCTGTGAGGCAATGAGGCAGCAGCTGTGCAGCACGTGGCATGGACACCTTGAGTTCAACCACTTAAGCTTCTGCAAGACAGAAAATCTGGTGTTTAATAAAAGGTGTGTCCCATGCTGGCAGTCCCAGCTGGGCTCTCTTTGTTCCTGTTCTGATTTTAGCACATCCAAAGCACATTTCATGTTTTCAAACTACTTTTCCACAGCCACAGGGGCTAGGAACTTGCTTTTTAAAAAAATAAATAAATATGAAAGCTAAGATTCCAACCTAATCAAAGCACTCTGGAGGCTCAGACAATAAAAATAACAAGGGAAGCTATGACAGCCGCCAATACAGTCAGAGTCGCAGTTTTGCCCCCACCACCTCTAGCTGCTTGAAGAGACAGGCGCTGAGTTTGTCAGGCACTCGGCCTTCTCAAGAGCCCAAAACAACTCACATGTTTTGAGGAATACAGGATTATTTTGACAAGAGCTGCCAGAAACTAAAAGGTTCATACACACGAGGAAGACTGACTCTTCTGTTTACAATGAACTGGCCTGGCGGCTCCCAGCACAGCTTCTAAGGGCTCTCCAGGGCAAAGGCACAAAGATGTTTTTTTTGGAAGCCTCCATGCTCTCCGGCTGCCTCCTTCAGGCAGCTGTCCTGTATTTCCTTGAATGGACCCTCTCAGACGAAGCCATACCCCTGGCCAGAAGTTGGGCACCTAGTGGTACCTTGGGGACCTGCCACTAAGGATGCACACCCACCCATCCCTTCCCATCCACAGATACTCCCACAGC
The DNA here is from genome assembly GCA_032466535.1 of Forpus xanthops. Lineage (NCBI taxonomy): Eukaryota > Metazoa > Chordata > Aves > Psittaciformes > Psittacidae > Forpus > Forpus xanthops. Next base: position 100,572 of record JASSUY010028846.1, read on the forward strand.
TCCCAGCCAGTCATTTGTCTCCGCAAAACAGCACACAGCTGCCCTGCCCATGCTGCTGGCACTGCTGGCATTGCAAGAGGGAGAAGTTTCAGGAGAACAAGCCCTGTCTGCACAAGGCATGGGAGTAAACTGTGAGAAAGGAACAAGGCTCCTCCTTCGCAAGTGAACTTGGCCCATCACGCTTTGCATTCTGCCATCTACACCAACTTTAAAAGCCGTTTCACAAATAAGTACATTAGTATGTGGAAAGTTGTCCTTAACCGAGTGTGTAAAGAATTTTGGCACAGAAAAGGTGTGTGATAAAGTGCATTCCAAACCCCAGCCCTGAATTAAGTATTGAAGAGTGTTCTCCAATGGGGAAAAAGGGTGAAGAAATAAAGGATGAAGCAAAAAGAAAAGAACCGAAGTAACTGGCAAAGGCACAGATGAATCATGAAACTCTAAATAAAGCTGCCAAAGTTCCAAAAACACTCTTAGGTACAATATACTAAACCAACCAAGTAAGAGGCGCTTGTAAATTATGGATGCATGCAGATGTTGGTGGACTCCAGAATTAACTTTAAGCCTATTAAAACTTTAAACACTCAGTATGCTTGACTGTCAACAAAGGTTTTAAATAGTGTTGCAGTTTGCAGATCACCAGGGATTCAATTTTCTCAACTGAACACCTTTAGGCTAGAGGCTCAAGGGCTGCAGTCTGCTATACTTTAACAGGATGCAAACATCAAAGAATGTGGAACCTCCAAAAAAATGAATTCATGGGAAGGTCCAAAAGAGTGGCTGAAACCATGGCATGTCACAGATTTGAGATCAAAAGCCTTCCATGAACATCAAGATGTTAAAAGCTAATATTTACATCTTGGCATCTGCTGACTTGTTTGGTGAATCATGAGGTACCTCAATAGGGCATGGTCTGGGGAACACCCCCCCTATGAAAAAGGTTTAAATTTTTAGGACAAGGAGGTTAAGCTTCTCCTAATGGTGTGCTTTGACATCCAATCTTGTGTTGAAGCCACTTCTACTCTATTGATAGCCCCAGTTTCACCTGAGGTATCTCTATTTTGGGACAGTCTCTGAAGAGGATGAAATTACGAGAGGACTAACTTACAAAACACAAGTTCTTTGTTATGGAAAAATCTTGCTTAGAGCATAAAGAGAAAGTGGACTATCATCTATTCCATTAAGCAGAATCCCAGCCTTAATATCAAGGACTATTTCAGAAAGGAAGGTGCACAATAGACCAGGTCTCTGGTTTTTAGTGGTTACAAGCAGAGAGGTTCAGTGCTTATTTATACCATCTAAGCCACTGGATGTCACTATGGATATCACTTGAATACCAAGGCTGGCTCTGTCCTAAAGACAAAAAAGGAGAATTAATGCAGATATAGCATTGCCTATTTTTTAATGAAGTCTGCTCATGCTCTTGGGTGAGGGTGAAGCAGGAATCCTCATGCCCTGTTGATCTTAGTTTCCAAGTTCTTTTTTTTTTTTTTTGCTATCTGAACTTATTAAAACCCTTTATATACTTATATATTCTTCTATGGTACATGATATGTTTAAAGCTGAAATAATAAGAGAATGAGACTGTTTCTGCACAGAGATCCTTAAATATTGAATGCAAATTTCCTGATAAAAATCCCAAAGAATAACAAGATAGTCTAGTGTCCTATAAATTATGCTAAATCAAATAAATCAGACTATATCATCCCTAGTGGCTCCTGCACAGTCTTTAAATATGTTACCCACTCCTCATCAATCCATTCCACTCAATAACCAGCTCTGTCTTTGGTCCCCAGGTCTGCTTTAATTTGAACAATATATTAGCCTTTGCAGTGTAAAGGAGAAAGAAACCTCAGGAAGGAGGTAGGCCTGCTTACAGATGAATCTCCTGTTGCAGCTCACTTGGACATGTAGGATGGATGGCTATTCTGAGGGTTTGCATCCCAAATGCAGCCAGGGCAATAAATCCTTCCCTGGCCGGCCAGCCAGCAGCTGAGAACTCAAGCAATCCCTGCCTCTGCCTTCCCCCAGTCTTAACCCCCCTCATCCCTCCTAAATACAAAGGCTTGAAGCCTCTCTGTCTCCATTCAGAAGGCATATTTCATGGCAGACCTGGTAAGAGCAGAATCAGAAGCTCAGCCTCAAGGGATGGAGATCTCCCCTGGTGTGTCTCCCACTGTTGGGCGGCCATGACCATCCTTGCATGGGAGGTGGCACTAGGTAGAACCAGAGCCTGAAGCTCCCATCCTCCAAAATGAACCCCCCGGCCCACGCCAGGGCACGTAGTAAAGAGGATGGACCTGAGCAACACCTCCCATAAGCTGCTCCTGGGAGGCTGAAGAGGGCAACCAGAGGTAGCCAGCCAAAAACCTGCTCCTTCTTAAGGTGTCTTAAAAGCAGGGAGACTAAACCACCCAGCCCCTTTCCAGGGTACAGGCTAGTGTACAACATGCCTGAGATACAGGGTCACAAGCTGAAGGATTGTGGTGCTCAGCCAAGGCTTTGCTTGGCCTTCCCTCTAGAAAAGAGCAAACGGCCTTGTGTCTAGCATCGTAAAACATATGGTAGGGCTATCAGGAAGTAGACTGCTGAGGATACAGTTTAACAGAGCTGCTGGGACTTCTGTTTTATTACATTTATTTTCACGAATCATAATAATAAAGAAAAGAAAAGTTGGAGTCCACTCAATTGAGTTAATGCTTTCGGAATTTTATTAATCAATGTCTCAGCATTCATAAAAAAATGACACCTTTTAAAACCAGTGGAGAGGAACTTTTCCAAATACTTCCAATCAAAAGAAATTATTTTAAAACTCACATTACATGTATTTTTAAGCCAACCCTTAGGGAGATGGGTGTGAACTCTGAATTATCCCAATTAACTTCAGTGCCAGAGATCAAGGCCAAAAAATGCAAAGTCAGCTCTAAGCTTTCTGAGTCTGTTGCTGAGGGTGTTACAATGCCAGTAAAGCAGCGACCATGTGCAGCTGAGGTTTTACATGCCATGTGCAGCTGAGGTTTTTCATGCCTTGAGCCTGTGTCTGTCCTGAAGCACCACTAAGAGCTCCATCAGAGCACAGGGTATGACAAAGGGCAAAATGGCACAGCCTTTGATAGCCCCAATACTGACTAAATAAAATCTGGCTCACAGGAAGAAAATAGAAACCAAATTATTTTAATACTCATAAAAAGCTGTTTACTGATCAAACAAATGCAGTCCTTTCGTCTGGGTGCATGGCTAGCATTCACTTAAGGGCACTAATATCAGTGCTGAATTTAGACACTGAATTTCATGCCCATGGCATTGCTGGATACCCACATTTTCACTGTGAGTCTGAATAAGTGAGGGGGCAGCACATTAAAAGTGATTCCCCCTGGGTCTTGTCTTCTCTAACTCCAAATGCCAGATAATATACCATGTCCTGTTTACTTTGGAGATTAAAAAATCTAAATTTGGAGCAGCAAAGCTAAAGCCTAGGGTCATGGAAGAATTTCCTCCAGTGGGAGATCTGGGGAAAAAGCAGTCTTTACCCTAGTAAATGCTAGTTTCATCTAAGAAGCTGTTCCCACCTCCTCCCCTCCTTCTTTCAAAGCTTAATTTCTCCTTTCTTTTTTTCACCCTCTCTTTTCTTGCTGTCTGACTGCTTTGCTTCTTCCCTAAGAGGTTCAGTCTCCTTCTCATCCCATGCTCCTTTTTCCTCCTGCAATATCTGCTTGGCCCCACTCCCTCAACCAAGGGAATGAATGAATTCAACCTATCTTTCTTCAGGAAGGTGCAGCATCACTGCCTCTCCCACTGCCTAGAAGGGCAGTGCAAGCAGGAAGGTAATAATATTGAAAAGGACATGAAGGATAAGATTTGGTGGACCTGCCCCAAGCTCTGAGGGTTGTACAATGCAGCTCAACTGAACAGATGAAAGCTGCTCTGATCTGTTGGGTAGGGAGCCAACACACATCTGATCACAATGAAGAGGACTTTTAATGGACAAGGCAGTTGCTCTCATTGGAACATGATGCCTCCAAAGAAACAAAATACTGCAAGAGCCATGTCTTGCAGTAGCCCTCAGCAAGGTCCGGCCTCCCAGTGGCACAGCTCCCTCTGTAAGAGAGCTGACTCTGGATGATTGCACACTTCTGAGCCACTTCCATCAGGTCCTATACAAACCAGACAGCCATTCAGTGCACTGACCCAATTCATCTTGTGAAATCAAATGGTGAAAGAGAGGATTTGACAGAGACGAGTGGTTGTCACTAACCCTATGAGATACAGAAGCTTTTTTCTGACTATGAATGGAAGAATAACATTCAGAAACTGTTAAGGCTCTTCATTCAAACAGAAACTAATGAGCGCTATTCATGCCACAAAGGTTTATTTAACCAGAAGACAGTGAGGGTCCAGGAGCAAATAAACATGGAGTTTTAAAACTTTAAGGATGATAAGTTAAATTTAAAATAATACTCTATGAAGGTGAATTGTTGTGCTTCTCACAGAAGTAAGTCCATTGTGAGCAGAAATGTTCATGTGAGCAAATGTTACTGTGCAATGCTTGAGCTTTAACGTCACAAAAAACCACAGTCCAACAGTCAGTTAGCCATGAAGAGAAAAAGTAAAGATTTACCACAAGCCCATGTTCTTCAAAACAAGTTTTAGTGTGACAGGCAAGGCTTGGTGGTGTACTGTCTGCAACAGCAGCCAAGTAGCCCATCCTTGAAAGGCCAGGTTTCTGTCAACCATATTGAGCCAGTTCTCAAATCCACTTTGAGAAGGGAACTTCCAGTTGGAGTGAGTGGGAACCTACTCGTTTGGCAGCTGGCGCTGTTCAAGTAAGTGTCTGGTAGTGAGGAATTCAATAATTCAAAACGTTGTTGGATTTTAACCAGATCCCATTGACTCATCTCAAATTATTCAGCAGACTGCAATATTTACAGAACATTGTTTTAAGAAAATTATGTAAACTATATGTCCTTGTCAGATAAATTATTCACAGTGAGTAATATGACCCTGCCGCTGTTCATAAATATAGCTCCTGACCCAGTTATTTCTCCTGTTGTCTAACTACTGCTTCAGTTAGCTCAGGCATTGGATAAACTCAAGGCTTCAGCAAAACTAACGCAGCCATTTCAGCTTACTTACCTCTGCAATGCCACATCTCCTTTGCCGCTGTGTCTAAGAGTGCTTTACAAAAAGAAGTTACCTTCATTTTATGGATAAGACAGCAGAGCCATGGTAAAGGTAGTGTCCTATCCAAGAATGAACAGTGGCTACTCATAGAGCCAGGAGCACAATCAAAGATGCTCAGTCCTGTACTGAAATTCATACTTTTTAAGATGTGTCTGGCATCTCTGTCACTTTGTCAAATGCCCCTGTGCGTTCAGATAGCTGAGCTACTGTTAAGCTGTCAGTTTGGGTGTAAAGTCCCACAGAAGGATACTTAGGGATCCCAGCACACTCTGAGACTGAAGCTATTGATGCTTGGCCATCCCAGAAAGCCCCAGATCCCATGTGAAAAAATTCAGATTAGAGAAGCCCACAGAGCCTGAATCCCTTAGGAGCTGTACATGGAGATGCCTTTGCTGTGGTATATAACAGAAACTAAGCAGACAGCTGGCATTTAGAAAAAGAGATCAGATACATCATAAGCTCTCCTTGGAGTGTTCAAGCCCTAGACTAGAGTAGTGCCAGAAAGAGTAACATTAACATTACAAGGAAACCCAAGGGAAACAGGGTGTTAATGGCTAAAATGTAGGTCTTACCAAATTGAGGAAGGAGAAGCATGGAAGCTGAGAGAGAGCAGAAGAAGTTCTAAGTCTTTGCAGAGGGGAAAAATGCAGCCAAACCTTTAAAAGCTTCATCTATGTACATTACTAAAAGAATGTAACATGGAAAAATGAAATTTTACCCTCCAAGGAGAAAAGTCTTTGGAGAGGTGGTTGATGCCAAGTGTTTTTGCTGTGCTTGATATGAGGTTTTGGCAGGTACCCCTACACAAATGGAGCACACACTTGTGCTCTTCTCCATGTGGATTGGAAGTCAAATGGCTTTGATGATTTGAATTAATGCATTATGGTTTTGACAGTGTAAAGTATGCAAAGGTTTACATAAATAAAGTTTTAATCAGAAGGAAAATAACAGGGATGGAGGCTCTGCACAAGATAGAAAAATACCCCAAACCAAAACCAAAAACCCGGAGTTCTGGCCTAAAGCTGAAAAACTGAAGATACATTTTGTATGTAATAGAAATGATGTTCCTAGGAGAAAAATTAATACAGCAAAATGGGCAGAGAGGTACCAGCACTAAGACTATTATATTCTAGGAACGCTGGCAGAGACAGGTGCAAGAAGGACAAACGTCCCTCAAAACACTGAATGAGAGCAGGAAATTCATGCCTAATCCAGCTACTTGACCTGAGAGCCTGAAAGTGTGTGCAGATAGCACTGTAAGATGCTGGCAGTATTAAAATGTCTGAGGTAGTTAATCAGAGGACTGCACTGAAGAATTTCAGCCTTGAGCCACTAAAAAGGTAAAGTAAAAAATTGAGAAGCTCTTAAGACTTTTTCATGAAGAGTATTGGTGAGATCCTCCCAAAAGCATGAGGTTTATGTTTCATGAATGCTAATAAAAACGTCAGTATGCTGTAACAGAGAACAAGGTTTTGACTATGGTATTTGGGTGTCAAAGGTTTTACATTTTCATCTACTGGAGGCTTGTAATAGCTGGAAAGAACATTTTGTCACTTACTACAGCTATTGAAAAGAGCATGAAAAACTTGCCCTGGGAACAGCAGAGATTTTTTTTTGTTATTAAGAGAGAATATTTGGATATCTAATAAAAACATAGAAAAGAGATCATAATCAAAAACACAGCCTCTAGAGTGATAATCTAGAAGATTAGCAGGGGATACCACCACTAAACAAGGGCTGCTTTGCACTCTACCTGTACTCACTGTGGCACTTGTCACAGTACCTGACCACAGACTGCACCGATGATCTGGAGCTTGAAACACAAAGCAGTGAAGTCCCACACACACAGCTGCAAGCCCCCTTTATACCAGCATAATGGGCCAGTGAGTGAAGCTGTCAATGTAATAAAGCACCTATTGTCAAAGGAAGGAGAGAGGTCATCAGATCTATACGTAGTACTTTTAAATTACAAAATAACAAGGATGAATATGAGTTGTCAACAGCACACTTTTTTTTTAAAGGAACAAGAAATTAAGATTGCCGATGCCATAAGAAAGTGAGCTCAGGGATGTCAGGGACTTGCTGGGGCATGAAGAAATATTTAAGGAGGAGACAAAAATAAAATACAATGGGGCATCCTGAAAGCTGCTGCCATGTACTGGAATTAGATGAAGCTGTAGACGTCCACCCATATGGGAAACTGCACTTTATTCAGATCTTCTGCAGGAGGAAGATGAGGAGTGTTTTTGACCAGAAAGGCTACTTGCAGTAGCCTGACCTCCCCACAGCTCTGACTGGTTTTGCTTCTGCTCAGTGTTCATGAAGCTGCTGTCCCCTGTGTGGACAGGAACAGCCAGAGCCTCAGATGTAATTTGGATGATTATGGTTACTTTGATTAACGATCAAATTATAAGCTTTTCACATCCTTTCTAAATGCCATTAGTACAATGAAGCTTAGCTCGGAAAAGACAAGGTAGGGAACTGTGCATTTACAAGTCTGACAACCTGGTTGGACTGACCACTGTGTTACACAATAGTGGGCATTTAAAAGCCATGCACTAGAAGAAATCTGCTCTCTCAAACTTCATGGCCTTCAGGGCTTTCTGACCAAGCACAGAAATGCCAACTGAATTATAGGAAACTTCTGTTATTGTGCAGCCCATGCACATACTTCTGAGGCCTACTTGGTTCTCTCTGTTCTCCCTAAAGGGAAGGCTGCAACACACTCAAAAGAGAGATGCCCTTTGAGAAAAGACAATGCCTAGAGACAGCACAGCTGTTTCTTCATGCAGATATCCCACCAAATGCGCAGATCCCTAAACATTAAAGGAACATTAAATATCTCCAGATCTGGCCCGATCCGGTCAGAGGAAGTCTCCAGTTCCTTCATGTCAGGGAATCACTGGAAGTCTATTCTGTTACTTGCTGCTACAGAAAAATACTCCCACTAATTTAAGTCTTCTTTGACACGACAGTCGATGTTTCCATCACAGAAACATCAGTTGAGGTTTCAACATAGCTGAAGTTTCTGTCACTGAAAGACATGTCTCTGAATTCAGTTTCCTGCAGACATTTGTGGAGCCAAAAAGCTCTATCACACAAGAGTGGGATGTTTGAAGGTCTGTTCCCCACAGATGCCACTGCTCTTGCAGCAAACATATACGAATGAAAGTGAAGCAGCTCCTTCAGCTGCCTGTTTTCCTTTGCACAAACAGCTAAGTGTAAGAGAAAAAGGAGTCCTGGAGGATTATGAGGGCTTCACATGGGTGATCTGAAACCATAGATGAGCCTTCTTAGTTGAAAGAATAAATATTTTTATTCCCTATTTGCAGTTCCTCTGAGGGAAACTAGCATGGGGGCAACTGCACCTGAGGCCATAGCAGACAGAAGTGCTGTGATGAGAAATGTTATCATCCATGGGGAGTCATGAGTGGGCACAGATCAAATACTCCCTTTCACTTCCTCTCCATACCCCTTCTTCCCCAGTCAGCCCTTCCTTAAGAAAACAGGAAGATAATGTGCAGAGAGGAAGATGCATTTCCACACCTTTGAATAAATAGCACTTTTCTATCCTTTGAAATATGGATTTGTTCCACAGAGTCCCTGGAGACTCAGCACCAGAAAATACCACAACACAATGACACAATGACAGCTGCTGGCCTGTGTCTTGTGCTGTACCCATCTGCTGGGCTCTAGCCTACACTGACATTTCATGTATGGGCAAAGGCAGCAAGACTGCTCTCCACAAGTGGATAGCAGCTTTATTCCTGTAAGAGATGCCATCTAAAGCAATGTTAAAGACAATTTTCTAGTAGCTAGTTTGTGTATGTATAAAAAATATAATAAACCAAATAAAATTCTTGGTGTCCAGCACAAAGTTATTGGATCTCAGACTTACTGGCATTTGCTTTTGGACTGAAGAGAGAAATATCTCTGTAAAGTTTCCATTGATCTATAAAGCAGAAACATCTGCTGGTAGTGCTGTCCCAGGCCGCCTCCAACTGCAGTCAGCAGGAGGCGAGCCTGCGGTTAATAGCTTTCTCTCTCCCTTCCACAGTAGATGTCATTGCAATGAGTATGAAGCGCAATAAGAAAGTTTACAGGATATGGGCTAACTCAGCCAGAAAATATAAAACACAAACATGGAAAAAAAGCATCACTGAGAAGACTGTCAACAGCTTTCTTATTAGTGATGTACTCCTGCCAAAGTGAAAACAACCACTGGACCAACTACCCCGAACCAGCCCTGGGACTGGCCTCTGTTAAAAATGCCGTAAGGACCATTTTAAAGCTCTCTTCAGCAATCCTATATAAAAGTGCTTGCGAGGCTGGGATTTAATCAGTAAAAGGCTCTCCTCTCTGGCAGGATTTTCAGAGAGTTTAATTCAATTTGTAGCGCAGTTTATGCTGTATACCCACACTGAGATTTTTAATTTCCTCCATGATGTTACTTGGTACGTACTTCCAATGTGGCTAAAGCATCCCACAGGTACAAGTGGAGTGGAAATTCCCCTGCTCAGGATGCTGGCAGCAACATTAACAAAATTGATCAAAGTTTGTGCTTTTTTGGGCAAAGTTTTTGTGCCCCCCAGCTGCTTTTCACAAGATTACTGGTTGTTTCCACCTAGAGGACACTTAGGTGGGAAGGCTCCAGCATTTCACCTCGACACCTCCCTAGCCAGGCCACTTCCCCACTACCCTACCATGCCACATACCACAGCCTCCTGCACTGATAAGTACCTACTTCTTTACTTCCCCTGCCTTTGGGAAAACAGTGGGACAAAGAGGGCCTGTCATCTTCACCTGCAGTGTCAAAAAGGCCCTGGAACAGCTTGTGAAAAAGGCTTTTTGTGCTCTGCAGGGACTTGCTGATACAGCCTTCCAGCTGGCACATCCTCCTGTCTGCTGAGACTGATGTGAGTGCTCAGTGCTTACAAAGGGCTTGGTTTGGACAAGTTCCTCCAGGGACAAACACCCCAACAAGGTCTGCTTGTGTCATGGCTAGTGCTGCTGCCCCCAAAGACTGCAGGAACCTCCTGAGGCTCTGCCACCCCCAATGCCCTGGTGCCTCTGAGCCCTTAATAGCCTCTGGGTAAGTGTCAAGCAAATGTCACTGCTACAGGCACAGCCAATGCTTCTGTGAGGCTTAGCATCATTTAGCTTCTCCTGGGGAACAAAAAGTTAGCTGGTACAGAGAACAGCCTTTTTAATAGCAGGAACAAGACTCTTCTGATTATGCCGTGCTGGTTATAGCATGTCACTCTGTCATCACCCTATCATTTCTCCGCTGCACACACCACTTGTTCTAACTTTAATGGTGTTACACTTACCAAGGTTATAATTACGCATTATGGTGCGGCTTTCCTACACTGAAAAAGGACTAAACATACAATTACACAGCTCATAAATAGAAGGACGCCGTACTTCTGCACTAGCGCACATAGCCACATAAAACCTTTAATTTTGGTTTCAAATAGATTATAGAGATTTTACGAGGATGTTATCCCGACTGTGGTAATTGTTAGCACCACCTCTTGGTGAAAACCTCCAACTGCACGGGACTTTTTCTAGTAATGCCTCTCTTTACAGAGGTAAAGAGAGCAAAGCCACTGATTAGCAAGAAAAGAATAACGAAAAAAGGATTTCCTCATTGTTTGTTATTATTGTTGTTGCAAGTATTTGAAGATAAATATCTGAGCCTGCGTCTACCTCTTTAAACCATTTTAGGAGTTAGAAACACTTACTGGCCCCTAATAGTCAAAGACACAGTCAAATGAAAAAACATGTGCGCCAAATTCAGTGACCCCTTGAAACTTTAACATTAGAGTTAAAGAGAAAAACATATGGAAAATAGAAATGCTTCAACAACAAATACTAAACGTAACTGTCACTGTGACAAAATGAGACCTAAGTGCTTTCCTTTAAAATCACCCCTCATTTTGGTCATAAATACTAATCAAAGGGGATCGGAGGGCAAACTAATCACTTCTCCAATCCCCAGAGGGTTTCTGAGAGCAACACGATGTTTTGGGAAGCCGTGATGCAACTACACTCTACCAAGGTCTCCCACATATTCAAAGATTTTCAGCACTCAGGAGTTTAGTTAAAATAAAAGCATATTGAATGGTCATGGTCTTTCTTAGCCACTCTCTTGTCTAAAAGTATTCATTTAATGTCATCCACGTCTGAGATTTAGTGACCACACAAAACATTTTTCCTCAAACTGTCTTGCCAGGAACACCATGTACATCCCACCATACCTATTCAACAGTGTCCTTGCTGTCATGGGGCCACCAACAGCATCAGCTGGGAGGCCCTGACCTTGTTGACCAGCTCCACCGGAGCTGTGCTGGGGTCATGGAGAATGAACTGGTGAGAAGAAAGGGGCACAGCCTGCAGACACAGGGGCAGATGGGAACAGAGGTACCCTGAGCTCCAGTCCTCAAAGACAGTACCAAGATTTTCAGCAAAGGTAAGTCTTTTTGCCTCAGGTCTTTCCGTGAAAAGCCCCAGGGCAGGCCAGGCAGAGGTGTCTAATAACAATCTCAAATGACAATTCCAGTCATCCTACGTCTGTATGCCTAACATCCATGTATTTCATAGGACTGATGCAGATGGTTAAATTTCATTGTTTATCAAGTGATCACATTAACCAAACATTGAGCTATATCTTCACATGCACAGATTTAGTCCCTGGCACAACAGTGATATGACATCTTCAGTTCCATTTATGATGAAAAGACCAAAGACAGGAGAAGGGACAGAAGAATGGAAGGAAAGTGAAAGAAAGGGACAAAGAGAAAAGGAATAGAGAAAGAGAGAAGGAAGAAGGAAGAAGGAAGGAAGGGAGGGAAGGAGGAAGGAAGGAAGAAGGAAGGAAGGAGGGAGGGAGGGAGGGAGGGAGGGAGGGAAGGAAGGAAGGAGGGAAGGAAGGA
>JASSUY010028850.1:0-23254 GCA_032466535.1 Forpus xanthops
TTCCAACCCCCCTGCCATGGGCAGGGACACCTCACACTAAACCATGTCACCCAAGGCTCTGTCCAGCCTGGCCTTGACCACCACCAGGTGTTCAAGGAGCATTTATCACTTCTTAGGGGAACCCATTCCAGTGTCTCACCACCCTTACAGTAAAGAACTTCTTCCTTATATCTAACCTGAACTTCCCCTGTTTAAGTTTGAACTGTGCTGAAAAGTCTCAAACTTGGGGGTGACTTCAGGTGCCTGTGACTGCAGCAATGCTTCATCACTCTTATTCTTTTGCATCATAAAATCCCAGAATGGTTTGAGTTGGAAGGGATCTTAAAGCTCATCCAGTTCCAACCCCATGCCATGGGCAGGGACACCTTCCACTAGAGCAGGTTGCTTCAAGCCCCATTCAACCTGGCCTTGGACACTGCCAGGGAAGGGGAAGTTACAGCTCCACTGATGGATCTGTGATGTGATGGCGCAATGGCCTCTGCCTATGGAAGCTCTCTGGCACCATGGTGGGAGCTGTGTGAGCCCATGGCAGACAACAACAGAGCCCAATCCTTGCAGCCATTTACCTAAAGGAGATAGTTTTTCTGGTGTGTGAGTTGTCGGGAGATATTTGCAGCACAGGGTCATCTTTTGATGTGTTGCTCAGCACCGAGTCCCAGTACTGACATGGTTAAAATCTGTTTCTTTAGACAAATTTATTTTTCCGTAAAAAAAAGGACAATTGTGGAACTTTAAATGCTTTATTCGTAATTTAAAACATTATCAAAACTTTGACCAGATTTGCCTATTGGAATCAGAGGTTCAAGCAGGTTTTAATAAGCTTAACTAAGTAAGCAAATACGAATTTCTCTTCCTACCCATTGCAGCACTGGGCTGCTCTGTGGAGGCCTCCAAGACCTGGAGCTGCACTGGGGATATGTTTTTGCCCTAGTGACATGAAGATCTGACAGATCCATGTCAAAACCCGTCAGGTTTAGGACATCAAATGCCCCTTTCTGAGCTGCTGTGGGGAAAGCCAAATCTCAAATAAATTCCATGATCTCCTTATAGCAGCACCAGTTTTCCTAACTTTATTAACTTTGCCATGTATTTTCTCCCCTACAAGGAATTTAATCCCGTCAGGAGCAGGAATAGGTCCCAAGACCCTTTTATTATAGCAAAAAGAAGCTCTTTTGGTTCTGCAGGCTGAGATGGCCACTGCTCTGCAGGACTTGGGGATAGCAGGAGGCCCGGCTCCTGCACAGAGCGCTTCTTTCACCTATCCTTGACCACGATACATTCCTACATGGAAAGCCCCAGCCCTTAAATCAGCACAACACAAGTGTCAGCTACCCAGGTCAACCACTGGATTTCAATGGGTTTCCCCTCATGCTTAGATTTGGGCGTCTTGCTGAATGGAAGGTGTTGTTCATGGCAAGAGAGGTTCAAAACCAGTTTGTGAGGCCCGGTTTCCTTTTAAAAGTTCATAGAATCCATTAAGAGATTAAGCCATAGAATCAGCTAGGTTGGAAAAGACCTTTCAGGTCATCAAGTCCAACCTTTACCCCAGCACTGCCAAGGCCACCACTAACCCATGGCACGGAGGGACTCATCTACACAGATTGCGAACACTTCCACACAGCACTTCATGTATCCTTCTTGTTTATACATTACATAGAAAAACACATAGTAAATCTTACCCAGAGTGGGAATATACTGTGTCCAGGAGTTTTGCATACAGCAAACACAAATACGGGCTAAAAATACTGTACAAACTATAGGGGTTTGTTTTTAAGCTATACATAACAAATTGTTGGCGTTTTGGGCACCAGAAGTGTTCTCTTACCCAGATGTGTTCAGCCCTTTCATAACAGAGCCACTCGCAGAATTGTTCTCTGAATTATTTCATGTTTAGAAACGGTGCCTTGTTAAAAGGGAGAAGGAGACGGAGGCAGAGACTCGCACAAACTGCCATTATCATGCAAATGGCCCCGGAGGAAAAAGGACAGTGAAAATGATAGCACTGATCTAATTATCTGCAGGCCAATATAGCTAAGTCACTGAAAGAGGCCCACAGAAAAGGCTGCCACAGAAACACAAAAAACAGCCAGAAAACAATAAGGAACTTAGCAACAGTATAAAAACGCACTTCTCTCTGCGCACAAAGAGCAGTTTTATGAGCATTTTTCTTGCTTTCACTTTGCAGAAAAGGTTAGAGCACATTTTAAATTCTACGCCAGGATTTTTCCCCCCCTTTCCTAGCCCCTCGCAATCCTTTGGCATGCTGTCATATCCTGGTGGGAACGCGGCTGTTCCTCCTTTACATGTCCGAACCGCCACGCGTGTTGGGGGATGATGGTGTGGCACGAGGTGGGTTTTGGCAGTGCCCTCCTCAAGGGGTTGGATGCTGGTCAAGATATTCAAGTTTTGCCCTTTCTGTGTGTTAATGCTCACGTCTTCCTTTGGATGCTCACAGGGGGATGGAGGGTTTGTCACTGCCCATCCTATCTTGGGGGATCCATGCAAGGTTCTCAGTGCTCTCGCCATGGGAAGAGAAGCATGGCTATTGAGCCCGAACCCTGGCACAGCCGTCCCCACAGACATAATGCACATCAGGAATGACTCCAATAAGGACCATTATTAGGAATACATAAGGAATAAGTTCTTCCCTGTGAGGGTGCTGAGGCGCTGGCACAGGGTGCCCAGAGAAGCTGTGGCTGCCCCATACCTGGCAGTGTTCAAGGCCAGGTTGGACACAGGGGCTTGGAGCACCCTGCTCTAGTGGAAGGTGTCCCTGTTGGAGCTGGATGAGCTTCAAGGTCCCTTCCAACACAAACCAGTGTGGGATCCTATGAAGAGTGTGGCAGGCAGCCACAGGCTCAGCCCCCCCATTCAGCTCTCTGGAGCACTCATTGTATCTTGTTTCGACTTTATCAAGCATCCACAAAATTCGCCTATTTCCTAGGAGAGCTTTGTTAGCATTTATGTCACTGCAGAGAGAGCTGTCATTTCTCTGAATAGACTGTTAAGGTCGTAAAACAGATATTGGTAGCAAAATTGGCTGTGTCAGATAAGTGTTAGTCATGGTGATTATCTGCCAGGGAGCATGAGCAGGCTACAGAGCGATAAGAGGAGCTGCTGGCACCAGAGATCCTCTTCAGGCTTTTTCCATGTACATGGAATTCAGTCTGTTCAGGCTTTGCAAACAACATCTGATGGTTGTGTCAGATGGTCCAGCACAGCATCAGCACCCACCACACTTGTACCCAGACAAACTCACCTCCTCGCTTGCTGTGCTGGAGAGAGGTGGGAAGGGGCTGAGCCTTCTTCCTCACAACTCCTCAAGCATTCTTTAGATCTTCCCTGGTTTTCTTTACTTGCTGCTTCCCAGCCACTCTGTTGGGAAAAACGACATCATCCGAGAAGTATCTGACATTGCAGCTGATCTGCATTCAGAACGTTGAATAGCACTGCACAGCGCACAAAGACATCGGACAGACAGGCCAGAGCAGATACGTCAGGGTCAAGCACTGTGATTAACCAAGACCACGAAAACTAGTCTGAACTCTCAATATCTAAAGCACACCCTCATCATTTCAGTATGCAAGAGGTTTAATTCCTCTCTGCATTTCCCAGCTACAAAATACACAGCAGTAATCGCTGTGATGGACACGTGGAGATGAGCCTCACAGCCTGATGCCCGTGTGATGGACCATGACATGAAGCACTATGTAGAAAGGTCCAGCAATAACCCATTGCAATGGGTAGTTGAAGGGTAATGCTTCCTTCAGACTGCTCTGGATTATGGGGAGAAGGAAACTGACACCAGGGGTGACTCTGCGAGGATGCCCTTGGCCAGGCACCATCAGAATGACATTAAGGGCTGCCCCTTTAAGCACATAAGCTCTTCCCATCACCAAGCAAAAATATGACCCTTTTTAAAGTGCCTGGAACACACAGATCCCTTTCTGAGCACACGGAAGGTATGTCTCTGCTGGGAGATCAAGGACCTGGCTTCCAGACACTTTGTCTAATGGTCTGTCTTGCCCTAATCCTCACCCTGGTTAATCCTGCTGATCCCAGTCCATACTTACTGGTCAGGGAAGAACTGCTGATGCCCCTATGACACTAGTCAAAAGTTGGCCACAGGAGCTGCCTGGCTGTTATATGTTAAGGGTTATACAGGACCAAAAGACACCATCTGGGTCATGGGCTGCTTCAGTATTTAACAAGAAAGACAAAACCGCTTCCCCTTCTCACTGCCATCCTCCCCATATCCTCCTCCATCAGCAAAGACCAGTGTGTGTCTTTTCATCTCCAGGACATTCCATGATGTTTCCTTCTGTGGTGACAGCATCCCCCTGCCTTGAGGATGAGCACCAAGGACAAGGACATTTATCCATTGGGGTTTTAGCTGGAGGTCAGATGTAAATCCTTGCCTAGACAGATGTTTCTTGTTGGGCTAAACCTTGAGGCTCACACCTCTGAAGATACCCAATCCTCACCAGTTTCTAGTGTGACTCAGGGAATATTGCCTGAGTTCAGAGGTGAGCTGTGATGGTGAATATCCATCACAGGTCTGAGAGACTTAGAATTACAGAACCGTAGAACCAGCCAGACTGGAAAAGACCTTTTAGATCATCAAGTCCAACCATTACCCCAGCACTGCCAAGACCACCACTAAACTATGTCACTGAGGGCCTCATCTGCATGGTCTTTGAACACTTGAAGGAAGATATGTCACGTTTGGTCAGGTATAACCCCTTCCAAATAAAGCAAATAAAAGAGATGGAATTTTATATACGTATATATAAAGCCCCCAAATACTTGCAAAACTCCACATTTTGTCCACATTTTCATTTTCCTTTTCCCATCCACCACACACATTACTGCCCAAGAGCAGTGCCATATCCCTGCATCCATCACCACTGCAGTCACACATACATATCCACATCATACATATTCCTCCTCCATGATGTGGCTCTTCATAACATCACTGCAAACAACAGAGAGCACCTTGAGCCCTCCCACTGCTGCTTCCCTCTGCCAGCAACTGCCTTCTGTCAGGAGCATCCTTGGCTGCATGCTTTGTTCATGTGTGTGCACGTACGTGTGTGCACGTACACGTGTGTGCATGTGCAAATCCCCTGCTAAGCAAGGGGCTGCTGTAATTTGATTTTCAGACATGTACACCTCATTACTTGCTGCTGTTACTGTTCTCTTTTATTTCAATGTAAAAACTTGCCCAAAAGCAGTTGCGTAAAGACGCAATGAGCTTATTACTGATAAATGGAATAACCTAGAAGGAGAAAGACTGGTAACGTGGGACCTTTACACGCTAATGTTGAGCCTCCTTAAGGGGCCTGAAGCTGTCAGCACATTTTCAGGACCCAATAGCTTCCTGACCAGGGTTACCCAAGGGTAAGAGCATGGTGGTCACTGCGCTAAGATCCTGTTCTTAGCTCTGGATCAGAGCTTGCCATGACCACAACAGAAGCAGAAAGACCCTGTGATGGCAACAAGTTTCCAGCCCCAGAGCATCCCTGTGCATGCGCCCACTTGGGCACCACCAATATCACCCTTACAGGTTCTCAGAGCTGTTTATCCAAGAGCCGCTTATGGACACAGGACAACCCAAAACAACAACATCAGCCATCCTTCCCCTTCCCGGCTCTTCTCCCTCCCACCCAGAGTAAGGAAAAGCATCGGATAATCCTCCCCTGTTCCGTGTGTGGTCTGGTTTTCCGTGTCATCATGCAGACAGTACAGAGACAGGGGGTCAGGAGGGTCATCAGAATGCTAATAAGAAATCTGATTGATGAGCCAGTGCCTGGGGGATGAATGGGATACTTAATTAATGACTCCTGCTCTGTTGAAGGAAAAGTTTGCCTTAGCTCCCATCCCTCTTTTTTTCTGTAAAAGGAAAATAAAAAAGGAAAAAAAAGAAACCCTTCTATAATCCCAAGTTTTCCAAACAACATAAAGGGAACTTCAAAGACAGACATGGTCAGTTTTTATGCGTTGGGTTGGTTCAGTGATTCTTCCCTCTCTTTGTTTACAAGGGCAGCCAGGCTTGGTTCCAAGGCTGAGAAAGAAAAGGCCACATTGTTCAACCAGATTCTGGATTTTTACAAGGAATTTCCTCCTTCTCACTAAGGCAATTAACTGCTTCAGTTCTGGGTCCCCGAGTACCAAACCCCACTGCCAGCCCTGTGAAACTCGGTTCCTGCCAAAACACGGCTCTGCCTTGGAAACACGACGTACTATGGAGATGCTATTGTCCCATTAAAAGCTGACCAGCAAGCCAGGGCTTGGGTTTGGGGTCCTTTTAGCAGGAAAATAAAAAACCCTTAAGGGAAAATACCTGGGAAGCACTCAGCTTAGGAACATCAGGCTGTGTATTATGCAGGGTGATTTCGAACGGAGCTGCAACCCAGCAATTAGCAATGGGAAAAGAGCAACAGTTGCAAATGATCTCTTCCGGATTGATTTGGAAGGTTGTTTCATGCTGAATGAATAGCAGCAGGAAAGAAGATGAAAAGGGAAAGGAAGGGGGGAAAAAAGGAAACGCACACAAATAGGTTTCTTAACTCTGAGGTCTTTCTTAGGCAGTGGCTCAGCTGCGGCATTCAGGACAGAACAAGTTACTCAGTATCAGCGCCAGGCAGATGGGAGACGGCAATGAAGGGACGCAGGTGATGGATTGGGCCCCACAAGTTTCCCACCCAAGCTCAGTCAGCCCCAGCACACAGCCCTGGCCGTGATGTGGGTCCAGCACTACAACACGCAGGTCCGTGGGCTCAGCCCATATGCTGGACCTTGATCCGTTGCTGGACCCAAACGAGGAAGTAAGCAGCATCTCTTGAACATGGGCTTCATCACCCCATCACTTGGGTTTAAGGACATCATAAATGTCAAGCTCATTTCAAGAACATCAGTAGACAGGAGCTGATCGTGCACTTGAAGTGAATATTTAAGTGCACGGTTGATCTGAAACTCATAGGAGGAACAGATGGATCCTGACCAAGTGAGTGGCTGTCCCTGGCAGTGATGCTTAGCTCACAGGATTGGCCTTTTGCTGGATGCTGGAGCTGCATTTTGATGTTGATGTGTTTTTAACTTTTTGCAGCAATCCTGCTTGTATGTGACACATCCTGCACATCTGTACAACTGCAGCTTTAAATATGATCTAAAATAACTCCTCTTGAAAAACTCCAGAGCCCTGAGGGTACAGAGCTTGCACCAGTCTGAAATCTGGGGTTACGGAACCCTCCATTTAGGTATTTTATTACCTACAGAGCACTGACCTATTTAAAGTGATGGGGAAGTTTAGAGCCCTCCCTTTTCTCGATCCAGATGTGATGTCCTAGTCAATCTTGTCCAAGATATGAAACATGCGTAGAGGCAGCCAAGCAGGAACATGAAGTGCCCCAATGTTCTCATGTGGGAGCAGCACAGCCCACCCAGCCATTGTTTTAGGGAATTTGAGTGAGTCCTGGTTTACTTTTAGCCCTTTTTGCTGAAGGGGTTGGTAAATAAAAAGGCTTTAAGCAAATTGGGCAACAGGAGATGAGGAAGAGGAGGACAAAGGTGTGGGAATGGAGCAGGTCTCTGACCCTCCTAAGGACTTTGCTTTGGATACACAGGGTAAAGGGAAGGTAGGGAAAGAAACCAGTGAGAAAAGCCCTGCCAAGTGATGCTGAGCAGCCAGGGGAACAAACAACAACCCAACACTTACTGCCTGGAGCTGATTTGCATTTGTATTGGGCGCTTGGGGAATACGGATAAAACACTCATTATTTTTGAGGGGAATTGAGGGAATATCAGCAGCAACATCCGTGCATAAGCACAAAGGGGAAAACAGAAGTATTTTGGCGATCCTGTGCTTAGGAAGCAGCAGTGATCACGTCACAATAACGCATCTCCCATCCTGTTTTCCTGGGCCTCACCAAGAAAAGCAACAGGCACAAGATCACCATCACTTTTGGCTATGGCGTGTGGGGGAGAAGCCAGAGAGGAGTTAGATGAGAGGTGGATGTCATGAGCAATTTATTGCTAGACTATGAACAGGAGGCTAACACCAGAGCCCTCCATACCTCCTGTCATAGAACCACAGACTGGTTTGGTTTGGAAGGGATCTTAAAGCTCATCTAGTTCCAATTTTCTGCCATGGGCAGGGACACCTTCCATTAGAGCAGGTTGGTTCAAGCCCCATCCAGCCTGTCCTCAAACACTGCCAGGGATGGGGCAGCCATTCAATTGCGGGATGTCTATCCCTGCATCACCCAAATACATCAAATTCCTTTCTGCTGGAGTTCTAGGGCTTTCCAGTCTGATGTCTTTGGAAGTTCAGAGGCACCGCTCCAGAGCTGATGGACATCCATCAGCTGCTGGACCTCTGCTTCATTCTGATTTAGATGAACACCCATCTGAATTCTACCCAGACTATGAAAATCAGTGAATTGGTCAAAGATAGAGAAGGGCAGTCATGCCTTGTGCTTTGCTTTCTGATAGGATCATGGGCCAGACAGCTCTGCAGATAGGCCCATGTTCACTCCGCTCATTGCAAGCACTCCCAGTGGAGGATGAGCTGGTCCACCAGTGCACCAATCCAGGGTATTGCCTTGCACCAGGGAGCTCCATGAGTCCGGCTTCTTTTTGCTGCATAATTACGTGGAATTCTTCTCATTTTGCACTTCTAAGGACCAAAGAGAACTGCTGAGTTCATCTCATACCACATGCCAATGCTACTGCTCCCGTAAGAAGCTCACCTGTAGCTAGAGTGATGCTCCAGGAGGGCTTCATTCAGAACAGCCACTTCCTGGTTATTGGTGCTGATGTATCTCTCATACATGTGGTGGATCAAATGAAGACGTGGACCTACCACCTCAGGTAGTGCTTGAGGCAACAGCCCAGCTCTATAACTGGAACAGCTCTGAGGCAAAATCTCTTCCACTCTAAGGCCAGGAAGCCTTCTCTGGTCTTTTACATGCCCTTGAGAAACATTTCCCCCATGTTTAAATAAACCATGTGCTCCTCTGCATGAGGTGGGCTCAAACCCAGGGATGTTTTGCTTGCCCATTTGTTAGCACTGCATACCAGACCAAAGCAAGGTAGTAAATCACCCTCCACTGTCATTTCCCAGCACAGAAACAGTTTACTTCAGCCTTGATTCACCTCAGGCTTTGCCCATGTAATTCCTCGTTGCCCCTTTGTAGTTCTAAGTGGCTCTAAGCCACATAGAGCTTCAGTTGGGTGAGGAAGGATCACAGAACCCAAAGCAGGATATAAAACAGTTTAAAACTTAAGCTGCAGCAACACGACCCCATCACTACTGGCATTGAATTGCCATTGATAAGTCTAACTTTGACATTTATTCATTAAATTTACCTAAACCACCATCACGATTGGCACCCATGGGCCACGCACATTGCAGATGTTGCCCTCTATATCCATGCTCAGGTTTAGTATACACCCAGGAAGTCTCCATTCACAAGAAGCAGCATTTGCTGCCATTTCTATGTGTCCTGGAGGATGGGGGTGGGAGCAGAAGGGAGGGATGCAGTAGCAGAGGTCGAGCCCCTGGCTCACTGCACTGATCAGATCCCGGGCTGCGGCATTACCTTCCCTTTCAGCGGGCCCAGCCCCAGCACTGGGCCTGCCTATTCCCACGCCACGTCAAAGGGAAGGTTTACATTGTTCCCTGGATATTAATTTAAATTATTCTGGAGCGCTTGGAAACCGCCTTCCCCCCCGCCCAGTCTCCATGGGGACTATCACAGGGGCTGGGAGATAGAAATGAGCAGCCGCTGACACACCGAGCTTCCTCCCCTTCTGCTGCAAAACACCCTGAGCAATTCCACTGCCAACGAGGGGACATTCATATCGCACTGAATCATAGCACCAGATAGAGCAATAGATGGTTTTTTACTCATTAGAGGCCGGTACAATAATCCATTAATGCCATTTTCCATGTGTTCCTTAGGTTCACACGCTGCTGTTGTGGTTCTTTTCTCTTCACACCAACATCCTGCTGCTTGTTGATGGTATTAATAATAGAGCCAGCAGGAGGCTGTGCCCTCCGGGATCCGGGCTGTCTGTGTAATCATTGAATGACATGAGGGCTGTTCTGTAAATCACTTTGTGACCCAGGAATTCAGCAGGTTACTGCTGTAACTCAGGCTCTCACACTTGATTGCACTCACCTCCCGCTGCCACGACATTTATTAGTCTACTTGGAGTAGCAAGCACTGACTTCATCTGTTGGGAGGAAAGGTGGGAGCCTCCACGCTCCTCCACCATGGCCTGGAAGAGCCTGGCCCTTGTCAATGGCCTCGTTTGTGGGGATTGAGAATGGGGATTGGTTTTTGCAAGGAAATGGTATCCTTCACTTTCTCTCCTGTCCCATGATGAAATGTAAGGGGCAGCCAAAGAGCACAGTTTGCAAGGTTGGAAACATCAGTGGACTGTAAGGGGGGATAAGAAGGTAATTCATCAAATGGTTTGGGTTGGAAGGGACCTTAAAGCTCATCCAGCTCCAACCCCTGCCATGGGCAGGGACACCTTCTACTACAGCAGGTTGCTGCAAGCCCCTGTGTCCAACCTGGCCTTGAACACTGCCAGGAATGGGACAGCCACAGCTTCTCTGGGCACCCTGTGCCAGCGCCTCAGCACCCTCACAGGGAAGAACTTCTGCCCTAAGAGCTCATCTCAGTCTCCCCTCTGGCAAGTTAAAGCCATTCCCCTTTCCTGTCCATACAGGTCCTTGTCCAAAGCCCCTCTCCAGGTTTCCTGTAGCCCCTTTAGGCACTGGAGCTGCTCTAAGTCTCCCCTTAAGGAGCCTTCTCATCTCCAGGCTGAACCAGGAGATCCTACTGTTTCAGTGCCAGTTCACTGGAGTGGTCAGGGAGGAGCACTTGACCTAAGGAGGCAGATGAGGAAGCTGGGCTTGTTCAGCCTGGAAAAATGAACAGCTTTGGGGGCACCCAACTGTGGCCCTCATTGCCCATTGCCTACAGGGCTCATCAAGAAGACAGGGTAGGGCTGTTCGTGATGGAGCATGGTGGGAGGATAAAAGCACACGTAAACTGAAGCAAGAGGTTCAGACTAGATGTAAAACTTCCACTCTGAGGAGAGTCGAGCCCAGAGATAATGTGAAAATGATGCCCAGAGAGGCTGTGCAGGCTCCATCCATGGAGGTTTTGAGGACCCAGCTGAGCACACGTCACTGAGCATCCTGGCCTCACCTGTACAAATCCCTTCCCCTCCTTCAGAGAATTCACTTTGATACTATCTGGGACTGGCTTTTAGCTTGTGCACTGAGTCCTTGAATACTGTTTCTTCTCACAACAGTTCCATGGGTATCCAGATCAGTGTGTATGGCTGCAGCTCAGCACTTGTCTCCTCTGATGCTAAGGTATCTTTTCCCTGTTAGTCTACTGCAGGGCAACAGCAGGCAATGTGTTTCACTCCAGCTGGGAAAGGCAGCAGCAAAACATCCTTCTCCTTATGCGCTTTGAGGACGTTTGGTTAACAAACTGAAGAATGCAACCTGTTTGCTCCTGCTGTAAGGCCAAATCCAGGCTAAGGAGTCCTAGAGCCACTACTTGCTTTGTTAAATACCTCACCAAGGTGGGTAAAGCGTTTAATTTATTTTGCTAACTATTGTTGACAATGGTGTTTCTAAGACCTATGTGTCCAGATGGACACAGAGAAATCAAAGATTCACAAGCACAGACCTATGAACAGAACAGTGGAGGAGCTGGACAACACCAGCCTGGCACCAGCTGAGGTCCAGCTATAGCTGCATCCCACAGCATCACCCCTCAGTGCTGTGCCCACCTGAGCACAGCTGTGTTCACCCCTGCAATTCACTCCACAATAACTTGTCAGCAGCTCCAAATCTTTCCAAAGGATTGATATGGAAACCCCTGGAATAATCCCCCACGTGGAAAGGGCTGATCACCCAACACAGGGTCCTGTCACCCCAGGAAGTGCAAGCAGCTTCCCTGGTGCTCAGAAAGGAGAAACCGTATGTCACACTGTGGGGACCATGGTTTTGCAGGGGGGTAAAAGGAGAAGCCTCTATTCAGGGGGCAGTCAAAAGGAGCAGAGGGTGCCCGGCTGCCTGCCGGAATTGGCCCTGTATTGGTTACACCCCCAGCTATTCGAGCAAAAATCTTGGCCTCTCACAGCTCTCTGCCTCTCTCCTGTGCCTTTGTATTCCCTGGAAGGTGAAGCATAAGGGTATAAAGAGCTGCAAACAAGTTCCTACCTCTGGAGACCAGGCATTTACTCTAAGAAAGAAAGCCCAATTGCTTCCCAGAGCATTGTCCACCCACATTAGAGAAAGGATTAAGCAGATACATTCAGCTATTCTAACAGATTTTCTTTAAACCTTGAATACGCCTCTCACATTTGGTAAGATAATCACATTAGTTTTGTCATTAAAAGATCCCTTTATAGAAAGTACCTAAACCGCTTAAACCACCCAGAGAGGTCGCATACATTAGAAAACAACAAGACAAACGGAAGGGATTTGCTATTCCAGTGTTTCGCTGCCCCTACTTTCCAAAGTGGGGATTGAACCAAAAGGGTTTGCAACGCACCATCAGAGGGGAAAGCCCCTGAGAGCAGCAACACCTCCCTGGGAGACTGCACTGCCCACAGAGGGAACACATGGATACAGCACTGAGGACAAGGAGGGAGATTTAGATTAGATACAGGCAAGGTGCTCTTCATTATGAGGGAGCTGAGCACCCTGCTCCAGTGGAAGGGGTCCCTGCCTGTGGCAGGGGGTTGGAACTGGATGAGCTTTAAGGTCCCTTGGAACCCACACCATTCTGTAATAAACTTGCTCCTCACCCCACAGCTAAACCTCTGAAGTGAGAGCTGCCAAGCGAGTGCAGACTCACCCTGTACTGCACTGTGTGTAACCTAGGGGTTTCCTTAACTATTTTCCTCCCATTCCATCAGAATGAAGCACAAACCAGCCACTGTTATTTGTAGAACTCCTAATCAGCCAAGGGATAAACATCCATGCCCTTGCAAAACGAAACCCAGTGCCAGTAACTCACGTTGCAGTATTTTAACTCATTTTTATTGATACAAGCTGCAGTTTCTCCAGTAAGATTCATGCTTTGAGGAATCATTCTTTTTCCTTCTGCATTTTCCCCAAGGAGTAGGGAATATCATCATTTTCATTCCAATCATTCATGACACATGGCAAGAACATACTAGATGATCTTATGGTCCTTTCCAACCCTATGATACCTAATCCTGAGATGAAGTATGGCCCATTATCACACACCTGGAAGGGAAAATCAGCCATTTCCCACAGCCCAGTGTGCTCGTATGTGCATGAAACAAGCAGGAGAGCTAGGATTTAGGTGAGGTAGCCAAACACCACAGAAAGTCCCTCAGCAGCATAGAGATAAGTACACAGGGTTAAAGTTAATTCTGAATGCTGAAGGTAAATAAGACCTACAGTTTCAAGTACTCAACTTGAGGGGAAAGAAGAAAAAGGAAGAGCAATTAAACATAACAGAAAGCCAGTCACCTAATTTCTAAGCTGGCCCAAGCAGTAAGAACCTGATCCAAAACACGCTTGAATCAGTCTCATAGACACGAACTGAATGGAACAGTAGGATATTTAACAATAAACAAACAGAAAACCCCAAACGAACCCCCATTTTACAACTTTGGGCTTTAAATGTTATTTCTCACAGTTTCAAATTGCATGACTTGAGGTTTTATTAAAGGCATTTTTTTCTCTCTATGGAAGGAGTGAAAAAAGAGAGGAGAGGAAAGTTTAAATGGCTTACTCTGATTGAAACAGTGCTTCCCAAAGGACACAGAAGCTGCTGTTGCCTGAGGCAGTAAGTTAGGCAGCAGGAGGGATGGGAAGAGACATGCTGATCCACAACATACAGTAGCTGTTAGCTTGGACCATTTGCAGCCCAGTGCATGATTATCCCCACATCTTTCCCCATACAACATGGAAATATTTATCCCAGAACTTGGAGTAACACCCCAAGCAATCAGTGGGAGCAGTGGAAGCAGGCTCTTGCTTGCTCACTTAAGCCATCCCTAAACTTATACTGTTGCAGGTTCCATTCTTTGCTCTGGAATGAACCAGGACATCACTACACTGCAGTTACCACCTCAGATGATCTAATGGTGCTTCTAAAAACTGGACTGTAACCCACTTGATTGAGAAAGTGGTAGTTTTTATTGGTTTAAAGAAAAACCTCAAGCCACGGTGTTGTTATAAAGTACAAATGTGAGAGACTGGGGCGTATTTACAGCAGAGAACCAAGAATTGGAACCATGGGAAACAGATTACCAACAGCTTTCAGTCAGCGGGCAACTTCCACATAACTCTTCCTTTTCCCCTATAGGTCCTTTCTGCTCTTTTTCCCTGTAGTAATTACCTTACTCAGGAGTATGAGATGCTGATTGCAGAACACAAGACATGGGAACACTAGGAACTCAGTTGGAAAGAAGATGCACAGGAGGGTTTTAAAAGGTAGAATTTCAGTGTTGGGTTCACTTTGTTCCCAGAGGATGGGAAAAGGCTAGAAACAGAAAAGGCCACATGGTATCTTAGAAAAACACTCAACTATCAGGCATATCAAAGCTGAGAGAACTTTTCCATAGAAGTGGAATTCTAAAAGCATGGGGACTTGCCTGAGTCTTTCCAAAATAGAGTTGTTCTTTAAGCTGCAAAGACTCCTTTCTGAAGAAGGGCTTCAGTGTGAATGAAGCCAAAGCTGGAAGACAAGGGGACTGCCCTAACCATTTATTAATGTCAAATATGCTGTCCCATGAATCAGGGCAGTTTGGAAGCCTTACAGAAGGGCCAGTGCACCTGGCTGGGTGAGCTCAGCATCAGGCTCCACACTGCTCCAAGAGGAAAGCTGTGCTCTGAGCTTTCAATAGTTTGTCCTGCAAACTATTTTTGTTTAGAAAGGCTTTTATTGAGGAGCCATCAGCAAACAGATCATGCAGAATGTGAACAATGAACAAAGTGGGGGGGGAGGGAAGAACCCACACAAGGCACAGCCCCTATTATTTGTCACTTCATAAGATGTAGCCAGCACAAGTGTCACGTTTGCTCAAGAGAATAGATTTGAAAGCTTCCTGGCTTGAAAGAACTAAGTGCTTATGGGGATAAACACACACACACAAGATACACCCAGAATTTTCTTTGGCAACCATCATCACAGTGGCGGATAGTTTGGAATCAGGACAAACAAGCAAACACAGAAACAAAACCCTGCTGCAGACTGTGCATGCTCAGCCAGTTATCAGCAGAGTGAGTCTGGGCCCAGCCCTGACCATTCAGTACAGTGTAGAACAGAAAAGCCACCTGAGGCAGCTTTGATTAATAAGCTGCCAGAAAACTAAGGACAAAGGGAATATTTACTTCTTTTGCAGCGTTGATTCCCAAGGGGAAGGATTGTTTACAAGCAATACAGACAGTTTCCCAAAGCTTTCCCTACCAAGCATCACATTAAGATGTGATTTCTGCTCCCCATTATCATCCTGCTCCTAATGGTTTATAGCAGCTGGAGATGTCACAAATCCAATGCCACTGAAGGCAGCAGGAGTTTCATCAACAGCACTGCCATTTAAATCAGCTGTATATACCAGCAGTCAGGACAACTACCTAGCACAATGAGGAAGGCATCAACCCTAGAACAAGAACTCTACTTCATGGTAAGTACAGCATTTGAGAAGAGCAGAAGAGGAAAACAAGCCAGAGAAGGCAGCTCAACCCATGCACTTTGAAATTTGTTATCTGAGAATGCTCTCCATCCATCTGCTTCTCACGGGCACAAGCAATGGTTAGCACTGCAACACAGGCAAGGAAGCAGGAGTGAAATGTTCAAATGACCTCAAGATAGGGCCTGGCCCTACTCTTAGCAAAGCCAGTGGAGGTACGGTGGCCACAGTTGCTGCAGCACCGCTTCAGTGGCTGTGCCTGGCCTCTTTAATCCACTGCTTCATGTAGCAGATTTCCAAGGCTCGAGCTTGCTGCACTGATTTGGGGTCCAAAGGGTTGCGGCTGCGCAGGTCCAGGTGATGGGCTCCATCGGGGATCACAATTGCTATGAGGGAATCGCTGATGTTCTGGGTCACCCCACCTGCAGACCATGGGTCCAGGCCACCGTTGCTGTAAGGAAAGAACATCTCATTAGGGTATATCTGCACAGCAGTCAACTCACAACTAGTTTTCGTAGGACCACAGAACAGTTTGGGTTGGAAGGGACTTTAAAAAGCTCATCCAGTTCCAGCCCCTACCAATGGCAGGGACATCTTCCACTAGAGCAGGTTGCTGCAAGCCCCATCCAATCTGGCCTTGGCCACTGGCAGAGAAGGGGCAGCCACAGCTTCTCTGGGCACCCTGTGCCAGTGCCTCAGCACCCTCACAGGGAAGATAACCCCCACAGTAAAAAATGTTTTGCATATGTGCTAACAGAAACAAACCTCAGCCTTGTCTCAGTGTCTTGTGCTCACCCCTCTGCTGAGAGGATCCTTCCTGGCAGAGGTGTGAGCTATTGCAGTTTATGCAGGGCTATGCGCCTGTCATTATCTGCTTGCTCAGTCTGCCACAGTCTCCGGCTACCACCTGCCTTTGTCATAAAAGGTTCAGGTCCCCTGTACCAACACACGTGCAAATTCACAGACCAAATCACTTTGCTTCCTTCTTCAGTCTGCCATAAACTAACAACCAACTGTACCTTTTAGAGTTGGATTTTTAGGAAGCTCCAACTTGTGCTGTCTCAGCTGGGTGCCAACCTGGTTTTGCAGAGAAACCTTGGACCTTCTGTTTAGTCCTCTTATTTCTAACAACCACTATATTAAAATAAAGCTTTTATCCCTCAAGAAACCACCTAAACTGACTCTCTGTGTGACAGGACAAGACAATGCAATTTACTCCCCCCTCCTCCCAAATCACTGAAAGGATTTCTTGCACTGTAAATGTGGTTCCAAAAAATGCCTGGGTCACAGAGCAAACCAATGGCTGAACTAGGGTGAAAGGTTTGCATCTCATTTGTAGCTTTGGACTTACTGTATTTTATTTTCCTTTACCACAATGTTCTTCCCACAAGTGGTCCATCTTTCTGCACAAAGGAATCAACATCCACATACTTATGGAACTATGCAGATCTAGATTTGTTCCTTACTTAATTACAGTGGACCTGCTCACTAAAGGAAAGATTAGATCTGGGCTATAGCACAGCAGTGTAAGTTTCTAGGAGGATCCTAAAACATCCTTGGGCATAAAGAGATAAGCAGCGAGAAAAATACCATAATGGCAGCACCAGAAAACAATAGAAAGAAATAATGAGTAAAAAAAAGTTTTGTAAAAATAACTGAAAGGCTGATGAGGGCTGAACTCATACTTTGATTCTTCATTAAAAACCCCTAAGTATCTCTGCATTTCTTTGCTTTCAGTGATTCCCAATATGACTTAGAAGAGAACCATTTAGTATCTGCAAAACAAAAAGCAGCCAGAGCTGCTCAATAAGCAAAAAGCATTGGATTTAAAGGTCGCCTGAATCAGCAGAGCACCTTGGCAACAGGAGGATGAGTTGCTGAGAGACCCAAGATGTACATGAACTTGGATCTTTTGGTTCCCATCATGTGGAAAGTAAGCATGGCACAAGAAAACAATCCTGGCTCTGGCTTTTCTGGGAGCTTCTGCCTGCATCCCCTGCAGCTCCTGCCAAGTGATGGCACCAGAGGCACTGACGCAGGCTGGGAAGTGGTACTTGCTGAGAGGAGGGCTCGCCAGAAAATAACTGTAAGCCATAACATTTACACAGCGCAAGATGATTCTGTACCAACTGGAATAGATTGTGTTAAATTAAGCATACACATAAGTACTCAGTTGCCTATCTTACAGGACATGAGTTCCCCAATATAAACAGAAGTAATAGAAGAGAAAACCAGCAGTGGCAAGTTGGGCTTCAGAAACCAATGTAAAATATCAGCACACTAGTCCTGTTTTCCATTGATAATATTGCCTTGACATCATAAATAGGGTCCTGCCTATCCCACAGCAAAATATTCCCTTTCATATCATCTCCTCAGAGCCTTCTCAGCCCTCCAGCTCTGTGTGTAAGACCTCTCTTTGTTCTGGGCAATCATAGCAGCACTGTCTCTGCATCCTTTTTTAACATGCCAACTCTCCACAACTGCCAAGTTTCCTTTTATTACCATTTTTCCTCTCACTTTTTTCTCTTTAGCCAGGCACTGTCCTGCCTTCTTTTCCTCCATTCCTTTCTCTTAAGCTAACAATCTGCTCTTCTGCATATAGCTTCAGTACCTCTCAAACTGAACCTTCACTTGCTGCCTCTCCCCTGCCAGAGCAGAACTAGATGGGTGCCCTAGCTTTGAAACATACAGCCTAGCTGTGATCCATCCAGACTGAAAACCATCAGTTTTTAGACTGTGCACACCAAATTCTGCACTGATATAACCTGGGCTGACTCTGACTGCTATATGTTGATGACAAGACTACCAACTGCTCTCTGTCACCACCTCCATGAACAGTTAAAATGCCATTTCCACTGTGCTGCAGTTCCACACCAAGAACACGGTGTGTTTTAGTAAGAGTGGAAATTGCTGGAAGACAAAAGGCAAACCAGGTTCTGAAAACCCCAATTTCCTCAAACCAGCGTTTTAATAGGTTGTGCTGCCCAGGATAGGAAAGTAGTATTTGCTTACAGCTAAGTAACCAATCACACATCACGTACCTCCTAGAAGGGAGATTCCTGCATTGATAACATACCATCCACCAGTGTGAATCTGCAGAGAGATGCACTGCTCACAGAGGGAGAAGCAGCAACACCACTTTAAGCATTTTGAATAAATCCATCCTACACTGTCTCTCTTCAGAGGGAGTATTTTTCCCCTCCCTGCACTACACTGCTGTGCAAGTCGCCTGACACTTGAGGCTTTCACCCCACAGGGAGCTGCTTTCCCTGGTAAACATAGGGATATTTTCTGGAAAGTACTCTGTAGTGCTCACGAATAAAAGGCTCTTATATAAATGTACAGTGTTGACAATGTATTTGTTTGAAGAGAAACAACCCAGCTTTGTGTGTACAGCACTGCTCCATTCATTTGATTGCTTTCAAGTTTTTCTCATTTCAAGCTCCTTCAGCTGGCATAAATTCTTAAACACTTATTTAGATTTGTTTGCTTGTCCATCGCTTACAATGCAGATTTTGACTGTACAGAGAGCTGTGAGGCTTTGGAAATAAGAACACCCTGCAGGAAATAAGTTAAACCAACAATTTTTATTTCATTATTAAAAAGTTCTCCAAAAAAGGGTGGATTTTCTCACTCAAAAGCAGATATCCTGCTGGGAGAGAAACAGCAAGAGGCAAACAAGAAGAAAGCAACAGGCCTTTGGAGCCAAAGAGACTAACGCTAACAGCTGAAATCCAGAGCATAATCCCCAGTTCAAGTAAGGACTTCCTGCTTTTAAAATACACAACTGCTTACCAGGTCCAACAGATGAATTCTAGTTTAAATAAATGCAGATTTTGTTTTTTAAAAGGCTTTGCACAGTTTTAGCCAGAGTACAAAGGAATAGGTATACATACACACACATATATACACATATATATATATATATATCCAGGAGCTGCCCACAGTAGAGAATCAGCACAGCAAGTCAGAAACCTGAAGCACAGGCTTCAACAGGTTTATTAAATGCCTTCTCACCATGCAACAACCTGACCAACAGCCAGTACTTAGCTTAACTCTGTATCACCTCACAGCAGAAGTACAGCTACTTGAACCTCCCTTTAAAGAAAGGAGAGTTTAACTTTAAAAATAAGGAAGGCTGAAGTGAAGGCTGAGTGGAAAGCAAGCAGCATGCACTAAACTGAAACACTCACTTTTTGCCCCAATACAAACGCGTTTCAGACAAACTTTAGTATTAGCAATATGCCTGTCTAGAATGGGAACATCTCTTGGTATGAAACTTGCCAAATTACCACTAAAAGAAAAGGGCAATTGGCAGTAACATGAAAGTTCCCCAAGTTACTTCCCTCTCTTTTCTGTATCAAAGGGAAAAAGGAATGTCACGCCAGCCCCTCTACAAAGCTATCACCCAGAGCAACAATTTCAGTGACTGAGTTATAACAATTTCAGTGTTATAACCAGAGCTTGTTTAGACTTTCCTTTTATGTCAAAGAGACAGTGCTTTGGCTTCAGAAAAGCTCAAGAGATTTACCAGCATGGGAAACCTGGACTTTGGCCACAAGATAAGGATTCCATAAGGGAAGAAGAGCTGGCAGCATTCCAACCCAGACTTTTAGAGTCACAGTGATAGAACTGTTGTCTTCTTTGGCCACTAGAGATTGATCATATTAGTCTCAAGAGCAACACAAAGCACGCCCTTCTTTTATTCAGCTGGAGACAGATCTTTTCGCTACTTAGTGAAGGCTCTCTGCACTAACAACACTAACTGGTGGAAGACTCCACTTGAAGGTGAAACAAGGCTCACCTGAAAATGATGTTGCTGTGTGAACTGATGTTTTTCCCTCCATACATAGACAGAATCCAAGAGGGGCGAGGCCTCACTCTCCACAGCCTGTAACACTCTTCTGAAAGTGCATCAAAGTCCCATTTCTGAGGCTCAAACATGTCATTGACACCATCTGTGCACATGGGCATCACCATCTCAGTGCAAGCCTGAAAGAACAAGTAGGGCAACAAGATGTATTCCCAGGAGACTGTTAGTGCTTCAATAAAAAAGCTCAAACAGCATTTGCCAGCTGAAAAACTTGTCAATTCTCACCAGCTCCAGCTCAAAAACATCACTGGGTTGCAATTTAGAAAGGATAGAGTGCATACCTGATAGTACCAGCCCATCTGGCCCAGATTCTTTGTTGCAGTCTCAGACATATCTAAGCATGAGACTGCTCCTGAGTAATTGTAGTATAAGTTTACTGCCTGGAAAACATTCTGCAGCAACAACTTGTCAGGGAGACTGGGATCCTTCAAGAACTTGCAAGCTTCCTGAAACAGAGAAGGAGGAGTCTAAATCTATAAGAAAGAATGATAAATACATGACACCTGATACGGTATCAGTTACTTGTCAAACTACAGTCAAGTCCACTTCCAGAAAGCATCTTTCTATGCAAAGACATACCCTGAGCATTATCACAAAAAGCAGCATCCATTTGCATAGGGGATGCTGCTATGAGGAATC
This sequence comes from Forpus xanthops, assembly GCA_032466535.1. Classification (NCBI taxonomy): domain Eukaryota; kingdom Metazoa; phylum Chordata; class Aves; order Psittaciformes; family Psittacidae; genus Forpus; species Forpus xanthops. Next base: position 21,218 of record JASSUY010028850.1, read on the forward strand.
TGAAATTTTACATTTCCTGATTAAAAGCATTTATAAACAGTGCAAACTTAATATTTCATTCATCAAGCTTTTCAATCCCTTTTCCATACTTTAAAACATATAAGAAAGTATTTAGCTCTTCTGTAATAAAAGATAACACAATGCAAATATATAACTAAGAAGCTCTATGTATAGATTGGGCTTGGAAGATGCACAGTTTGCGTTGGCCAAGAAGAGAACTTACTATCCTTCCCTCTCTGTGTAATCTTTTCCATCATTCTCATTGTGGAAACTAGGAAGTGAATCCCTCTCTTGTTCCCTACAGACAAGGGGAGAGCACAGCTTCCACATTTTGCCATTCCAAGCAGGTTTTATGGTTTGGAGGGAGTTAGTTAAGCCAAATGGCTGATCCTACAAGACACTGATTCTCAATTACCTGTATAGGCCAAGCTGGCAGAGGCTGCAAGAAGTCAGCTTTGTAGGGGTAGTTCACCATAGCCAAGTTTACCCATGTTTCACTCAGCCAGTTTTTCATTAGAACAGCATCCTGAGGACTTTTTAATGGACTGCACAACATGAATGTGTTTGAAAGCCACTGTAAACCTTCATCTTTAATAAGAAATAAAATAATAATTAGTGTACTGTGTCATTAACACATAGGTCAGTTGGGCTGCTGCTAAAAGCCAGTTTCACTTAAAACTAATCTGGAGAAATTATTCAACATACATTCAAGCACAGCAGATCAGATTTTAGACAGCATCTCTAAGTGAAGAGAAAAAAATCTGCATACTTCAGTGTATGGGTATGTCACAGCTAAGATAACTACATAAAAAAAGGATGGACTTTACAGGATGGTTTGGGTTGGAAGGGACCATAAAGATCAGCTAGCTCCAAACTAGATGTGAATGCAATACAGAATTATAGAATCATTTGGGTTGGAAAAGAACCTTAAATCCACCAGTTAACCCAGCATCGCCAAGTCTATCACTGACATGTCCCTAAGCACCACATCTACATGTCTTAAATACCTCCAGGGATGGTGATTCCACCACTTCCCTGAGCAGCCTGTTCCAATGCTTGACAACACTTTTGGCAAAGAAATATTTCCTAATGTCCAACCTAATCTCCCCCCCCCGCCCCACCCCCAGTGCAACCTGACGCCATTCCATCTCATCCTGTTGCTTGGTAGCTGAGAGAAGGTATCAATACCCACCTTGCTACAACCTCCTCTAAGGTAGCTGTAGAATCATAGAACCATTTTAGGTTGCAAGAGACCCTTAAGAGATCAAGTCCAACTGAGTCCTAAGAACTGAATCATAGAATTGGTTTTGGTTGGAAAGGACCTTAAGATCATCCAGTTCCAACCCCCTGCCAGGGGCAGGGACACCTTACTGCTCATGATCATGTTGCTCAAGGCTCTGACAATCTAGGCCTCGAACACTGCCAGGGATGGAACATCTATAAGGATTTCAGTGATTTTCTACACCCAGTTGCCTCAGCTGGCATTTAAACTACCTTTTCTTTTTTTAATAGAGTAACAACTACCTGGCCTGCTTTGCCAAAAAGGCATACAAGCCTTGAGTTTCTGAACTGGAGTCAGCTCCTGTCAGGCCTTAGGGATCTCTGGACCTGGATTCTGAACTGCACCAGGCCTGAATGAAGCTGTGATCCAACAAAGTAGTCATTAAAGGGAAAATAGTACTAAGTTCATTTGGTATTTTCCACTACTAAAGAGTATAGTTTCAAAAAACCCCAATACACATACAGGTGAAAGCCATAACACAAGCCTGCTGAGTGTTCAAGACCAGGTTGGAAGGGGCTTGGAGCAACCTGCTGTAGTGGAAGATGTCCCTGTTCATAGTGGGGAGTTGGAACTGTATAATTTTAAGATCCCTTCCAACTGTCATGGGTTCAGCAGCAGCAGTCATTTTTCTTTAAGCAGTAGCCGGTGAGCACTGTGTTTTGGATTTTTCAGCTTAGAAACAGTGCTGATAACACCAGTGTTTATAGTTATGGCTTGGAGTGTTTAGGCTGGCCAAGGACTTTTGGAGTTTCATG
>JASSUY010028851.1:0-12158 GCA_032466535.1 Forpus xanthops
TTAACCCTTTCAGTGGCCTCTGAAGCCTTCTGCTCACTACTCGAGTGAGGCTAAATCAAAGCCTGAATTGCTCACATATCCATTCTCAACAAGAAATGCTTCCCCAATTCCCTCTTTTTGTTTTTGAGCAATCCAAACATGTTGCATAGCTTTAGATAATGATTTTTTAACACAACTAAATATAATTCCAAACATAGTCAACATGACAATCACAATCAGTAAAAATTTGCAATCTATGATAATCCAGCCTTGAAGCCATGAGCTCAACCCCCAGTTTCCTATTATCCCTTGCAACAATGTGTCAAGTGGACTAACGTTCTGCTTAATTTTGTGAGTGTGTTCCTTTAAATATTGTAATTGACTGTGGATACTCTTGCTATGATCAGATAAATTCATACAGCACATTCCTTCAAAGTCAGTACAACCATGACCTTGTGCCAATAGCAAGAAATCAATGGCTGCACGATTTTGCAGCAAGGCATGTCGCAAGCTATTCTGATCCATTAACAATTTACTGGCAAAATTTAACAAGATTAACCCAACAAACTTAGTCAGACTCATCATGGCCCGTTGCAGAGTCCACAATGGGTGGCGTTTTCCATGGACGCGTCCAACAGGCAGGCACCCAACAAATCCTATTATCTGTAAGTAAACACATATATCCTCTGCCTGTTAATTTAACCTCTGCAGGACCTTTCCATTGTCCTGTACTTAAATCTTTATACTGAACTAGGATCTCCTCAGTTCTATTATCTGTTACTCCTGACTACATTGCTAGAATATGAGTAACCATAGGCGGTTCATTCCTATCCCCTGCTAATTGCAAATAATTCAGTACATACAATCATTTGGCCAGTCTTTCTGCAGGTGGGAACACCTCTCCCCATTTTGTTTTAAAAGAAGAGATTTTAGGGTTTGGTGTGCCAGTTCCACTATGGCTTGTCCAGTAGGGGAACGAGCAATGCCTGGAATATGTTTAATTCCCCATGTTGTGCACAATTGTACAAATCGTCATGATGTAAAAGCAGGACCATTATCTATTTTGACACTTCGTGGAACTCCAAGCACTGCAAAAGACATATAAAAATGGCATTGTACGTGTTTAGCTGTTTCACCTGTCTGAGCAGTTGCCCACAGTGCCATAGAAAAGTTATCAATACAAACATGAATATATTTTACTTGACAGAATTCTGAAAAATGGGTAACAACCATTTGTCGCAGTTGCAGTGGTTGCAAGCCTCTAGGATTAACTCCAATTCCTAGGCCGAATCCAATTTTTTGACAGGATGGACAAGATTTCACAATGCTTTGTGCATCATTTAGAGGAATGGCAAACTACCATGCAAGCATTTTTGCAGATTGATGCAAAAAGGAATGTGATTCGTGGGCTTGGGCAAAACTATTAATGGACGGTCCAGCCCAAGCAGGAGAAACTAATATATCAGCTTTGTTATTGCCTATGGCTAGTCCATAACTTGATTGGTGGCTGCGAAAATGAGTAATAAAATATGGAAATTTATGAGTTTGCAACATATGTAATAACATTAGCAACAATTGATATAACCAACTATTTTTGACTTCTTTTAGAAATGACTCTTCAATTTTGCGTACAACTCCAACAACATACAATGAATCAGAGACAATGTTAAGTGGTGTATTATTCCATTTTTCAAAAGCCCAAATAACTGCTCGCAATTCTAATGTCTGCAATGAGTCCTCAACAGTGCCATTCATTAAATGTCTTTCCCACTGTTGTTTATTTTGCCAAACACAAAGAGCTAATTTAGAATGTTTGCCAGTATCTGCAAAAACAGTAATACCTGATACAGGCGTTTCTGAATGTTTTGGAAATGTTTCAAATTTTTGATTACTCAACAAAGGCAACAGTTTATATGAAGGATAGACATTACTTATTTCACCTTCAAAGTCTGCTAAAGCACTTTGTAAGGACAGAGAAGTGCGTAACAGCCACTCTAAATATTCATGGACAATGGGAACAACAATTTTTTGAAGACCTTTTTCAGACATTTCTAAAGCCCAATTATGTCCTTTCGTAATTAACTGAGATAAAATTTCAGGCTTCATGGTGATGGTTTTCTTTGGGATGACAGGAGTAAATACCCACTCTAATATTCTAAGGCTACAAGCAACACTACTATCCCATTGCATAATTCTCTGGGCATGATTATGACATTTTTTTTTACTGATAATATTAAGCGCCTTTTGTTGCTCAGGGCCCAAAGACTGGAAGTCATCGGCTTTTGTAGACATTCCTAATCATTGTATTAGAGGTTTCAAATCATCATTAGTGATACCAGAAATATTTCTTACCCATTGAATGTCCCCGACCAGTTTTTGCACATCGTTAAGTGTTTTGACAGTGGAGGTAATTTTTACCTTTTGAGGTTGAATGGCGCTGTGCATAATAACCCAACCCAGATATTTCCATGTTGCAGAATCTTGACTTTTTTCAGGGGCGATTTTTAGACCTCTTGATTCTAAGTCAGATTTTAAGATGTTAAAACTTTTTGGTGAATTTTTCATGCCTTATGGCAACACAACCCAATGATACTGTTTTACCGGCTCAGACTTATTGAGGGAACAGAAAAGACAAACTTTTCCATATCCTCTGGATGCAATGAAATTGTAAAAAAACAGTCCTTTAAATCAATAATTAGAATTCCCCAGTTTTCAGGCAGCATGACAGGTAAGAGCAGACCAGGTTGTAAAGCTCCCATATCTTTCATAACACTGTTAATAGCTGTTAAGTCGTGTAACAATCTCCACTTACCATTCCTTTTAGGAATTGTAAAAATAGGGGTATTCCAAGGAGTGGTAGATGGAACAATATGCTTTGCTTTTAATTGCTCTTCGACTAATTCATAAATTATTTTGCAGCCTTTCTTCTCCCAACAGCCATTGATCTACCCAAACAGGATCTAAGGTTTTCCATTTAAGCTTTGAGCACAGGCTGCTCTACAATGGCCCTTAAGGAAAAGGCTGCGTGACCAATTGAGTGTTCAGTTGACTCAAGATGTCTCGACCTATCAAGGTGACGGGAACATTCATGACATATGGTTTAGTTGTGATAGCTGCTCCATCAGGAAATTGAAAGTTAATGGGATCTTTACTGATCAGGGTGGACTGGATACCTGTTAGTGCGGGCATCTCGGCCAGTGCACTGGGCACTGCCCCTGAGAGATAATTGTGACATCAACTCCTGTATCAATTAACATTTTTGCTTATCTCGACTCACGATTTTTGTGAGTCATAACAACTACACATTCTGGTTTAGCTTTTGCAATATCAAGTGTTAAAAATACTTGCGGCATTCCAGAAGATCCAAACCACTTGTCTCTGCAGTCTGCTCTTCCCTGCTGCAGGATACAAGATCTAAATGGAACAAGTTGAGCAATACGGCTATTTTTTGGAATATAAACAGGTGACGTTATTGTATACACCATTATTTTGATGATACCATGATAGTCTGCATCAGTTACACCTGGCAAAACAAAAATTCCTTGCCTTGATGTGGAGGACCATCCAAGCAACAATGCACTGAGCCCACAGCCTAAGGGCCCTGTCATGTTACTGTCTATTAAATAGACAGAACAGTTTTGAAGGGTGACATCTATTGCTGTTTCCACGTCCACTCTGGCACTTCCTGAAGTGGTGGAGTAGATGGTGTCAAGGCATCCCCTTGATTCTGGTTTACTCAAGCCCCCTGAACTTTTGTCATGGCACGCAGGGTGTTCGTGCCCAGTTTCTGGTTTCCCGATCACCTACATTCTTTGGTATCTTGTGAATTTGTATTAAAATTTTTACACCATTTTTGCTTTCTAGGAGTTCGGCATTGAGCTTGGAAGTGTCCTTCCTTTCTGCAATTATAATAACGTTTACCCTTTCCCTTCACTGGCTGTTTCAAAAAAAGGGACACAGCATCTTTCAATGCAGCACCAACAAAGGCTGCACCTTCCTTCTGTGTTTCTCGTTGGGCCACATGATTGGCTAATTCAATCATATCTGCTATCTCTGACCCATAAAGTATAGTAGCTAGGCTTTGCTTGGTTCGGGCACTCGCGTTTTCAAAGGCTAACATCTTGAATAAGCGTTCTTTGGTTGGCAGATCTAAATTGGGATGTTTTTCAATGGCTGGATATAATCTATCTACAAACTGCGAAAAAGGTTCAGTAGGTCCCTGCCGAATATTAGTAAAGCCAAATTGTGTCGACCCATCTGGAACAAAAACCAAAGCTTGTAGAGCTAAATTGCGTGACAAACGTAACGCTTCATTTGTAAAATTCACTTGCAAATCATACCGAGACCAGGACCCCGAACCCATAAGCATTTGTGACTGAACTCCATAAAGGGGATCTTCCTGTTGTCTGGGCTTAGCCTGTTCCGTGTTGCAAAGCCGTTACCAGTTGCGTTCAAAAATAAGCTTCTGAGAAGGGGTCAATAAAACCCCTGCCACTTGTAAGGAATCATGGGGAATCAGCAAGTCAGAAGAAAATATGTAATTAACAATTTGACGTGCTAGATGAGAATGCAGCCCATACTGGGTAACTGCTGCGCGGGCTTTCTCTAAAAGTTTCCAGTCAATTGCTTCCCATTACTTTGTACCTGGAGCGGTGACTGACACGGGATATGCCTGAGGGATAAAGCTACCTTCTACTATAGTGTCTCTAATCACCCCTTTCCATCTTTCAGAAACACTCTGCAAATCCTGCGGCAAAGGGTGAAAAAGGTTTGACATTGGGTATGAGGTGCTGCCTGTTTGTACAGGCAAAGTACGACTTTGATTAGACTCCTCTTTTGGCCCAAAGGTATTCAGCTTCTCAATTACTTCTTGTAACAATACTTTCATCTGATTGTCCTCCTTAGGTCCCCTGGAGGTTTCTCTCCCCAGGGTGGTTATGACAGAAGTTTTAGGGGAGGATTCAGACGATGAAAGGGAAGAATAAGCAGGTTCCCTTGACCGGCAGCAATCTGCATCCTGATGGCTGGCTTTTTCCTTTTCAACATTACTACTTATACCTCCTGTATCAGTCTTATTCTCCTTTTTACCTTTTCCTTTCTCTTGCAATGGGTTGTGAAAGGCGCTCTTTGTAGTTTTAGCTAGTTTCCGAGGCCCCAGGGCAGCAAGGCGGTGCTCAAAAGGGCTTCCAAATGGATTAGCGGCAGTGACAGCAGGCAGCGACAGAGGCTCATTCATTCACTTGGACACAGAAGGGGAAAGAGCACTCGCGGCAGATGCTACTGCAGCTCGCTCTGATTTCATTGTCTATAAAGTTTCATAAATAAGTTTCCATAATGTGGGATATTTCTGTGCCTCCTTTCCAGCTTTGCCGCCATCACTAACAGTGTCCCATAGATGCACCCCTATGGCCTCCTAGGTGGAGAGTTCAAAGGCAGTGCTTACACCACCTAACAACCCTTTATCTTTGCTCCATTGTAACAACCCCCTCAGTGTGTCTTCTTCATATTTAATCCCTCTCTTAGAAAGGATATGTTGGAGGAGACTGAGGACAGCTACCTCTTCTTTTGTCAGTGTAGCCCCCATTCCTCCCCGACTGCCACTTGCCTGCTGAATTGGATCCTGCACAGAACTTCTGTTCTACGGATGTGCACGTCTCTCTCTCCTCAACAGTTACTATCATCAGGTCAGTTTTCATCTGGCTTTCCACCCATCACATCTGCTCTGATCTTCACTGTAACAGCAGCTCTCAGGGACAGATTTGAGGGTCCCTGTTTGGGTGCCACTTGCAGGAGATCAAGGACAATGTGACAACAACCAATGTGATCAAGCGTTGACAATTTATTATACGCAAGCACCACCCTTTATAGAAAAGTTTCAGAATACTGGAACATTCGGTTAACACCTCTTAGCCAAGCACTAGGAACAACTTAATGATTGGTCGTAGCTTATGAAATGCCTATAGAGGCAGGCTAATATTTGCTTCCCTGTTTGGCAAGCAAGGGCCGCTCTGTGGCAAACAGATTTGGCCCCATGACATCCCATTCAGCCAAGCCCCCCCCCCATGTCAGCACGCAGGCATCCTTTGTTAACCCTTTCAGTGGCCTCTGAAGCCTTCTGCTCACTACTCGAGTGAGGCTAAATCAAAGCCTGAATTGCTCACATGTCCATTCTCAACAAGAAATGCTTCCACACACCAGTGCTAAGAGTTTTAGGAAGTGTGACCCAGGATCAGATTTAAGCCCAAATATTTGCATAAGATGCTCTAGGCTCTCTAACCCATCCTGGCTGCTCATTAGGAAATTCCTGTGCGTGGCACATTGTGACATGGACTCAGGTTGGTGAGGATACTGAGACAAAACTTTATTTCAATCAAGCCCTTTTATCCCCTTGTTCTGTACTTTCCCAACATGCATGAGCACACCACGTTCAGTCTCACTGGATTCTGTGAAAATCCCCCAGGTTAAACACGTGCAGAGTAGTCCAATCACAATGCTGATCATGCACTGTTCACATGACGACAGTTCTGCCTTCGTGCTTCCCATCTTGCTGCGTCCTCTGAGCTTCAACTGAAATTCTTTGTTACACCAACATCCTGGCTTATCGTCCCAAGGCTTGTGCAGTATCAAGGCCTAAGAGCTTGTTTTCAGAATGTTGCTCAAGCTCATCACGCAAATCCTATCGCCTTCACCTCCCACACTGCTACATGCAACTAGGAAATGATGAGTGTCTGGACTGAACCATGACATAGAAACACAGAATCACAGAATAGTTTGGGTTGGAAGGGACCTTAAGTCTCATATAGTTTCATGTTACAGGGTTTCTGCAGTTCTTGCAACTAAGGCCCATCTCTAGAGGGATGTTTGGGCAGTACTCCCCAGGAAAGGTGCAGCATTGTCCTCACTGCCCCGTGTATCATCTCATCAGTTTGGGGAGTGCCTGCATGTCAGCCCCAACAAATGGGATTGCCTTTCAGACAAGAACAGACAGTTCAGGACATCTGCTCTAAGTAAACCACACAGAGGAGGGTTGGAGAAGAGAAGTACAAAAGATGAGGGCAACAAATGGCACATGATGGGCTGAGAAACAGAAGAGATGAGACTCACAGCCCTGGGGCAGGCAGAGGTGTGCAGAGCAGCTCTGGAGAGACTGAGTGAAGGAGATCATTGGAAAAAATGGGCAGAACTAGTGTCCTGAGGTCCCTGATGACTGTAAGCTGACTGCTGTATGCAGTCACTTCTTACGGGAGACTTATCAACCTTTCCAGAAGAGTTCACAGTGGGCTTTGCTCCATGGTTTTCCAGTCAGAGAAGTGCCAGGAGGGATTCTGATGTCTCAGGTAACACACCCCTTGTGAAATCCCAGGCTCTCACACAGGATCCTTTTGGGCCCTCATTTTACCCCCAAGGGAGCCCTTTGCTCCAGCTGCCTGCTCACCTCTCAGTCACGTGGGAAGAAAGAAAAACACCAGTGCGAAAATGCAATGGAGATCAGCACTGCATGATGCAAATTGTAACCTGAGGCATTGGAGACAGTCGAGAGCCTGAGCACACAGATGGCTATCGATGTGGGACAAACCCACATCATAGAATAGTTTGTGTTGGAAAGGACTTTAAAGCTCATCCAGTTCCAGCCCCTTGCCACTGGCAGGGACATCTTGCACTAGATCAGGTTGCCCCAAACCATGTCCAACCTGGCCTTGAAGACTACAAGGGATGGGGCTTCCTCTGGAAGTTCTGGAACTTCTCTGATTTTAAGGGCATCTGACACTCCAGAACCCACTTCACAGAAACTGAGGGTAAGAAAAAGATGTGTAGAAGTTGTTTTCTCTGCCATCTGTGTGAATCACCAGGTCAGGTGCTTCAAACAAAGCTGATTTCCCCAGAAAAGAAACTGAAGGGGCAGAATTAGTAAACAAGAAGCGCAGCTCCAGATCCTCAGCACAAATAGCTTAGGAAGACATGGGAAGTGAAGAAATAGAACTGCATTTTCTTCAAGGTGCTTGTCAGCTCACAGGGCACATTCCTGTGGTTGAGATCCAAAACTGTTGAACCTAGGTTAATAACCACTGAAGCATTCAGTCTTGTACTCTTGTCCTGTATAGAAATCTACCAACTGTGCTCCAAAACAGAGTAAAAAAGCAATGTCTCCAATAAAAAGTGCTTCCCTGTCCCAGCTCAATATAACTGGTTTCATGTGAATTCTCTTCTTCAGACTGTTTTAGTTTTTACATGTAGAATCTAACAGCATATGAATGTTTGATGAATAATAATAATAATAATTGTTTAGCCTTACACTCAATGGGATCCTTGCTGTGGACCTGAAGCTCCTTTTAACCTTACTCTCTACACAGACTCCTGCTTAGAAGAGCATATTGATAGGATGAGTTTTCTTCTTGGAATAGCTATCCCCATCTCCTGCCAAAATCAGCAGCAGACTCTCTTGCATGATATGCTGGAAGCTGCACAAGAGATTGCTGAACAGCTGTCAGCTGGGGCTCTAAATGTGTGTACTGATAGGGTGTATCTGCAGCTTTGAGCATGGTGTCACAACTGTCAGGCTGTGCAGACAGCACAAACACTACGATTCCTACAGTCTCTGTTCCAGCAAAGATTCTCTTGACTTAATAAAGTCCCCCCTACATTGGTTTCTGCACCTAAGACCAACCAGGTGACTCATTCTGCTGTGCTGAGTCCTCAGCTAGTGAAGCCAATGCATACTGATGACATACTGGCCTTGACTGGGGAAGAGGAAGCTATTTTCTTTCAGGAAGCACAATGTTGCTCAAAATGGTATAAAACCTAAGGACCCTATCCTGCCACTGAGCTGGTGAGTTCAGTAAGAGCGGTAGCACTGGAAACTACAGTCTAGTGAAGGGAGAATAACTCAGTGGCTGTTCATGCAGAAGAGCCACTGGAAGGATGCAAAGTCAGGAAAGACAGCAAAGACAGTTTGAAATACAATGATGATTAGCAACTAAAAGATCAGTCATGTACTACAGACCTCTCTGATGTCTGGCAGTCCAGAACCTGGTGATATAGTCTAAGAGAACTATTTGTATCAATAACGAACTGCAGTCCTGACCAAGAGTGTGGATGGTGCGGAAGAGCCCTTGAGCACATGGACTGAGCCAGGCAAAGCCCACGGGAAGCAGAAAGAACAAGATGCAGCCTTTCAGCAGTCACAGTTTAGATGCTAGCAGATTCTTCCATGACTAAGTCACTCATATGGGTAAACCTAAAGAGCCATACCGATCTATGGTCACTGGGAATGGCAGGTGATTCACCATGTTTATTGATGAATACTGATTTGGACCCAGTTTTTCCCTCAGAGAAGCATATGTAATTCCCATGAGAGAGAGCATATGCAACAGACAATAACATGCAATTTGGGCAGAAAACCAAATTGAATCAAAGCAAAACAGCTCAGATACCAGGGGAAGGAAGTTACAGTCTCCACTCAAGATAAAAATGGTACAGCCTGATTTATTTTATTTCTCCTTATAGTTTTAATTTTTTAATATATTAATCTATAATGTTGCTGGGGACATCACCACACGGGATCATCCTGATCTGAAAGTAGTACTGGGAGATTGGCTCAGATGACCCACATGAACTGGAGAACATAAGGCATGGTCACCAGAGGACAAGAGGCACACAGCACTATAAGATCACTGTATAGCAGGTTGTATTCTTACATTCCTATGCTTTTTTCTACAGGCATTTGCCACTGCCCACTGTCAAGAGACCGGTTACCAAGGACTTCTGCCTTGACTTTCTATGATCTTATGCCCTCAGATCAGAGCAGCCAGTCCTACTGAGCAAATTGTCAATTCTAGAGTATTCCTGTTGTGTCCAAATGTGCCAATGTCAACACAAAGACTCACCAAGTGTCATGGGTTCAGCAGCGGCAGTCAAGGAAGGAGAGTGAACTTCTCTTTGATGACAGCTCAGCCACACAGAATGTGAAAAGAAGAAGCATCTTTTCCCTGTGGCACTGAACTGGTTTACCCCTGATGTTCATCACCCCCAACAGATCTGACACTGGCTGTGCTTGTGCACAAGAAGGTGTCACATTGTGTTGGCAGGCAAAGGAGAACCTCATCTTGACCAAAGACAGCTGTACTCTTCCCTCTGTGAGTGTCTGGCACTGATTTTGCACCCAAACAGGTGTGTCACCATTTCTTTGGAGGACAATAAATGGGGAAGATGTTATTTACAAGCCATTCTTTTAATTGAAAAAAGAATGCTCTGGTTCAATTAGATGTGCCTTGTCTTTTTTTGTTTTTCTTTAGATTGTCATGGGTTCAGCAGCTGCAGTCATTTTTCTCTTTTTCATAGTAGCTGGTGCAGCACTGTGGTTTTGGTTTTCAGCTCAGGAACAGTGCTGATAACACCAGTGTTTATAGTTATGGCTTAGAATGTTTAGGCTGACCAAGGACTTTCTGAGTTTCATGCTCTGCCAGGGAGGAGGGGAAGCTGGGAGGAAGCAGAGACAGGACACCTGACCCAAACTGACCAAAGAGAACAGAGAATGTCACATCCAGGACATAAAACGGAGAACAGAGACCCAGATGGGGGGGGGTGCACTGTGTGGTCAGGCTGGGTATAGGTGATGGGGGGCACTGCTTGGTCAGGCTGAGTGGAAATTAGTTAATGAGCTGTTGTGTTCTTTCCTTGTATTTGCCTTGTCATTATTATTATTGGTGGTAGCAGTAGTGATTTGTGTTATACCTTAGTTACTGTACTGTTCTTATCTTAACCTGTGGCAGTTGCATTCTTTCGATTCTCCTCCCCATTCCCCCGGGTCTGGGGGAAGAAAAAGGGGGGAGTGAGTGAAAGAACTGTTTGAGGTCCTCAAACCACGACAAGATGAGAGGTGAAGCACTGGGTGAACCATGGATGCCTCGTTTTCAATATCCTTCACCTGTGAAGTTCCAGTTCTTGCGAGCTCCCACAGAGTGAAAACACATATGTCAGCCCTTGAGATAAGCTGAGCAGGTGCATGCTGGCTGTTCAACACTGTGTGAGATCACTGCCTGAAAGATATTGTTTTATCCAGGCAGAGAAAGCCACAGTTTCTGCAACGAGTTTAGCTTCAGCAGCGGTTGCACACATCTTAGCAATTGCAGTCACATTTCTCTGCCTAAGAGGGGTGTACAGCATCTTGCACCTTAACTTACCAGATGCTCCTCAGGTGCTTTTGTGTTGCTGCCTTCTTACAGTCAAGATCTTTTGGGAGCACAGGATAGCAATCCCACAAGAACAGACAGATATTTCTCCACTGCAATGCAAGACACATGAATACTGCTAATGCAGTGATGACAGGTACTTTATATGGTTTCTTTTATAACCATGATGTTAATTTCCACCTTCATGGTGAGGGATTCTACAAGAGACATGAGACACTATTATCACAGAAGCACAGAATGGTTTGAATCACAAGGGACATTAAAGCTCATCCAGTTCTAACCCTGAAAAAGATCTCTTGCAGGAGGAGAAGAGTTTTGGATGCTAAGACATTTAAGAGCAGGTTAGGTAAGCCACATCAACAGAGATGAACCTTTAGTGGATCCTGTCTCAGGGCAAAAAGAGAGGTTTAAGGACCTCCTCTCTTCATAATTCACATCTGAATCTCTCCCCATTACTTGCTACTTCTGCAGCTCTGAAGCCTTTGCCGTTTAGCTCTGTTTACTTATAAAGCTATCCTCCAGTTCTGGTGTTACCCATAGACTGGTTTGTGATTTAATATCCAAGAAACAATGAGGGAAGAGTTGTTTATCCTGAAAATGTATCAATAAGCTAATTGGTTCAAGTTTTGAATATTATACAATCCTCAAGGAGCCCTGAACTGCACTGCAACCAGTTAGTAGGAATTCCTAGATCTACAAAAGAGGTGTGCTTGTTATTTTGAGGAAGGAAACAGCTTCATTTGTTCCCTGAAGGCTTTCCTGTACACGCTCATCTACCCACTGTCTTGTAGCTTCACACAGAATCATAGAATAGTTAGGGCTGGAAAGAGCCTTAAGATCATCTAGTTCCAACCCCCCTGCCAGGGGCAGGGACACCTCACACTAACACTACCCTGCCTTGAACATTGCCAGCGCCTCACCACCCTTACAGTAAAGAATTTCTTCCTCAGATCCAATCTAAACTTCCCCTATTTAAGTTTGAACCCATTA
>JASSUY010028852.1:0-27036 GCA_032466535.1 Forpus xanthops
CCTGTGGGAGTTCTATTCTTTTGATTCTCCTTCCCATCCCCCAGGACTGGGGAAGAAAGAGGGGGGAGTGAGTGAGAGAACGGTTTGAGAGCCTTAAACCATGACACAAGGGAACTTGGTTATTGAGTACGGAAGCACTGAAATGGTGTGGAGCTCACTTTTGCTACTCACCCAAAATTGCCTTCTCTCTCTATCATTGCATCCTGCAGAAGACTTTAAGCACTTTATCTAAGACATATGCTATGACTATTTTAAAAGCTGATGTTAGTAAGATGCTGCGGTAGGAAAGATGCTTCCAGATGTCTGGGCTGTTGACAGAAAATTTTCTTTGACTGCACCTCTCTTGCAGCTACTTCACATATGAAATTCACAGTCCTTTAATTTAGTGGCACATTAAGCTGTGCTTGCTTCCACTTGTCTGGTGTCCCAGAGAAGTCAGTTTTGTTCTGTGCAAAGCTTTCTGGAGGAGCAACACTTTGGAGCCCATGATATCTTCAACACAGAGTAAAGACCTGAGCAAGTACAAGCACAGTGGTCATGACCTTCTTCTGTAGTTAGGATTTCCTAAAGGACATTCACAACCCTCTTCCACTGAGAAATCACAGCAGCCTTCCTGTTTGCCGTTTCTGAAGGCTTCCAGCATGTAGCTATAGGTTTGTTGGGAAGTATCTGAAGATGGGCTATCAGAAAGAGATGTTAGGAACTGCAGAAGCAGAGGTGAGCAGAAAAGAAAACGGACACTTGCTCTGTTTTTATGCTTCCCTCACTAGCTCTGCGTGCTGGGGTCCACATTACTCCCTTCTGTGATGCAGTCAGGTCTCACTGCAGGATTCCCATTCCCTGGCATACAGAACCTCTGATTCCAGATTTCTTACTGGCTACGGTCCTTTCTTCCCACAGTTACCATAGTAAAAGCTGACAATTATTTATTAAGTTTTGTACACTGGGTTTTCATCCTTGTGGGTTTTTTTTTTTTTTTTTTTTTTAAACATACTGAAAATTAGTGCTTTCTCTACCAATCATCTTCCCATTCCTATCATTTAAATGCACTGTAGCTGTAAATATTGTATTTTCAGAACTAGTTCACCAATATAGTTGTTGTTTGTTTTTTTTATCTATCTCCTCAAAGTTCAAGATGTGTGTGTGTGCATATTTTCTGCAACTGACCATAATGCCAACATGACAAATACTTAAGCAATAGCTTATAAGAGCTCTAAAATACTTGTAGTAATCTATAAAAAAGAGAAAACAAAAAAGAGCTTGCCCAGTTCTAGATCACCAATACAGTAAACAGTATTACTTGGGAATTATTTGTCATGGCTAACAGGAGAAACCAAAAAGGAGTATTTGAAGGAAGGGAAAAATAATATTCCTTAAAGAATTATTCTTTATTTTATGAGAAACTATCATGATAAAATTCTGGGGAAGTACTATAGTGTTATTAGTGAAGTTGTTTTAATTTATTTGAGTCTAACCATTGTCGTCATTAATGTTTAACTGTTCCACCTAAATTTTCAAAGCTTTGTTGCAGTAGAATCTCACTAATCTTGTTAAAGTCAATGAGAACAGTGTTTCTAAATTCCAAGCAATTCCTTGAATGTTTAGTAGTTGCATCAGAAGCCCTCAGTTTTTGGTAATAAGGATGATTATACTGGAACATGTTAGGGAGACAGTGGTATCTTCATAGCAAATCTCAGCACTTTGGAAGGAAGAAAGGAAGTAGCGTGGAGAATTCCAGGATTCTATATAAGTAGAGATGTTCCATATGTACTGACATTTAAATCCAAATAAGAAATAGTATGATAATTTGAAAAAAAAACAAAAAAAAAAAACCAAACAAAATGTAATATTTTTCAGTCCTTCTCCAGCTATTCTATCTCCTTAGAAATTACCTTACAATTTAGCTAGTTCTTAAATAGCATGAAACAGCTATAACAGCAATAATAATAGTAAAACTAATAATAACCAAACCTGGTACACAAAAGCTTTCTCTTTTTTCTCTCAAATGTAGTGTTTCTCTGAAAAGATTTGCATATCAAACAATAGATTCAGGCAGACTCTCTCTCTATTAAGTTTGTCGCAAGGAGCTAGGGAGAAAGAGGTGTGGGAAACGTTACAGTCAGGAGCTCTGCAGTGAGGCAAGGCGAAGGAGAATTAGTTTCTGTGGAAATAATATCTTCCTTTCTCTAACACAACTCACTGCTCACAGTTAGAAATGATTTTTTTTTTTTGTGTGTGTGATTCTGTCAGTACCCCATTAAAGTCCATTTATTCCAGGAGCAATTTGTTTGATATACATTAGTAATAAATATTTGCATTTAAATAAAAGAACTCCCTAACATTTTTGAATTGTCAAGTTCATGAATAAACAAATTAAAAACAAGTTATTTTGTGAATGGTAGAATTATTAACGCCTTATTGCCTACAGATTTTAATGTTGTCCCCAAACTCCTCCAAGAAAAGTAAGTCCAAGTTTTCCATCATCTCCTGACATCCACCAGAAGCACATGCTGTGGTTAGCCGTTGTGCTACATGTGTGCTTGCATGGCCACTTGGCAGAATTCAACCATAGACAACTTCTGAATTTCTGTCTCTCTTCACATCAAAGATGCATTTTTAAGTCTTCTCCTTCCAGCTGCCAATTTTCATAAAGCTTGTAGTAACCTAATCACTGCAGAAACTTAAACCAGTGTCTTCCTTCTTGTAAAAGTGGACCAAAAGATTTACATGTCAGTAGGGAAGGACAGGTGGGCAGATACAGAAACAAAGTCTTAATTTGTTTTGCGTCAGAAACCTTAATTTCCTTCCAAAAGCTGATTAGAAAAGAAAGCACAATCAATTACCAGATAGATTTCATTTATTTTGGCACAGTTTATTCAATCATGATACTTTTCAAACATTGTAAGCATCAAAATATTTCACAGCGGTAGGGAGAGTCTACTAGATTTGGATTATAAGGTGGGAATAGTATTAAAAGCCTATTGCTGTGTGAAATTGGCTTTACTGGAGGATAACTCAATGTTTCACGGAGTTCTCCACCCCAATGAACCTTTACCTGGAACTGTTTATATGTCATTCATTCAGCTTTCAGGATTAGGTATAGCATTATACTGCTTATAAACTACTACCTGTTTTTCTGGAGATCCCTGATTCTAATAGCTGCCATATATGAGACATCAGGCCAATAAATTTACAAGAGTTATATCTGTGAGAAGTAGTTCCTACGTAGCCAAAATGTTCTTTATCTTTTTTTGATGTCTGATTAATGCCAAGGGCTCTATTTCATGTCAAAGTAGATATTTATCCTTTTAATTATTTTAATTCTTTTACCAAAATATCAGCATTTAGCCTGTGCCCAAACTAAAAATAGAGATTTTTGTTCTTTTTCAGGGAATTTTTTTTTTCTTTTTCTTTTTCTTTTTTTTTTGTACAAAGGTCTCCTCTTTCAGTGCAATGTAAAAAATATCCATTGTGGAGTCTTGCAGGATGAACTGCAAAATCTTGTTCTCATGGCAGCACAGAGCTTTTAATCCTCTTAACCTCCTTCTTTCAAGAAATACAGAAAAACATTAGAAAAAGTTGTAATTTATATCTGTAATATTTTTTTGATTTATTATATGGATCATATGAAGCTTGCTTTCTAGACACTATATTAACCAAAATAAACCAAGGATGATTTTATCAGTAGTACTACAATTAAGCTTCCAGATAGAGCACTGGGAACTCAGTACACAGAATAACAGAAAAACAGGAGAAAAATAGGGTAGGCTCAGGAAGCTTGGCAAAATCAAGTCAAAGAACTTGATAGGGTTATGATATGAATGGACTAATTAATCCAGATTAATTAATTACTATTCACTGCCTTTAGTTCTCTGGATTATAGTTTTCTTTTCTTGCTAGTTTTCCAACAGCACATTGCAGCCTTTGTTTTCTTAGATTCCCATAGCCTGAGTACAATTGATCCTTCCTCTTCTCTGTGAAACAGTGTTGAGAAAACCTGTCCAAAGGTGGACCATTATTATCTGCATAAACTTTTGCACTGTGGGTAAGGACTCCATATGGAACTTCTGTAGTAATAGGCTGAAAAACTTGAGGATGTTGAAACACCCAGACAAATGCATAAATCGAAGCAAGAATTAACAGGAAGTCCAACAGATAGCTCTTGAGTAGATACACTACAGCTAATGTCATTTACGTGATGGTCATACCAGTGCTGCTTTACTTGGGCCTATAAATCAAATATCAAAATACCCTGCTCATTCCAATAAGAACTTTCTGTGTGACAGAGGTACAGGTAATCACTATTCATTGGACAATCATCATCTCCCAGGTGGCCACACAAAATGTAAGTTATTGGTAATGCGGATACAGGTTTTGAAGTAGGTCTAATGGATTTAAACTAAAATCATTGTGATATTCCTAGGGTATAGTACTTAGTTTTTGTACTATATTTTTGTGTTCTGCTAAAATTCTTATAGTCATTTTAATCTAGTAAGGCACTTGGAAAGGTTTCTGAAAGTTGCATCTAGGTTTTGTCTTTCTACTGAAGGAAAATGATAGGAAAATGGACTCATACAGGGTATAGCATACTTAGACCCAGATGAAGAAAAGCAGTTCCACAGTATTAACCTCAGGGCCTTTTTGAGAATGATGAATGAGACCATTAATGAGTCTTTCTGTTTAATTCTGTAAGGTCTCATAGTGAATTCACTGTGGTCAACAGTACAATTTGCATAGATTTTCATAGACATATCTTGTAAGAAATCATTAGTCATAAATATCTGTAATCATTGGAGCCTTTTATGAAGTTACAAACTTAGACTAAGAAAAAACATAAATTGCGTGTGATAAAAATATGGCTGAGAGGGGAACTTGTAACTTCCTTGTTCAAGAAGGAGTAGCAGCTGGTGAGATTGTTAATATCTAAGGAAAACTTATTTAGCAAAAATTTCTGCTTGTTTATGTGGGACTGGCATCTTATCTTGTTGAAAAATATTAGTATCAATCTCATTAATAGGAAGATTGTATTTCTCCACTAGTTTTAGTCATTCATGAAGGGTAGGGCTTCACAAACATGTGTCATGATACCCCAGTCAGATTGTTTTTAACTCTCTAAGGACATTCATAAACTTAGGAAGTCAAGCCAAACTGAAATTCAGGTGGCGTATGTCTTGTCTTCTGCTCTATCATAAGTCAGGATCTTACCTACAGTTAATCATCAGAGATCTGATTAATTCACCAGGTGAAGATCTTATTTTTATTTTTTCTGAACCTGCCACACAGTTCATAAATTTCTTTGCATTTCATTTTCTGGGGAAATAAAATTTCATTGATGATCATTTGAAACAGAATCATTGTACTGTTTTATGCTTTTTGTCAGGCATAGAGATATTGCCTGTGCAACATAAATGTGAAGACTACCTAACCAAAATGAATAATAAACAGTTGTTTGCGCTGAAGGTTGTGTGAAGAGATAGTATTTTTTATGATATTGCAGTAAGTTGGAAAGAAGTAGAAATTTTCAAGCAAGTGCAAAGTTCTGAAGAATGATGTTGACTGAGGAATAGAGTGGTTTGAAGAATGGGGTTGATTGAAGAATAGGGTTGTAAATAAATAATCTCAAGAACGTTAGGCTTTGTTAGCAACTATAGAGAAAAGATGATTACTAAAATAAGCTTTGCCAGAACTGCCTGGTGGTTACTGATATGACAATGATCCTAAAAAAAAGTGATGAAGAAATAAGCACCAGGGGTCCACTACCACGTTTTTGTGTGTGTACAGGAGGCATTCTCTAAAAGTATGATGTGATGCATGTAATCTAAGGAATATGTATGTTTAACAACAGTATAATCACAGCCTGGTTGGTGCCTGGGAGGGACACGCTTGGAGGAAAGATGTCTCCCGGTGCCGCAATAACAAATACCTACTTGTCAACTTAAAACTTTGTTGGTGAGTTCCTGGAGTTTTGTCCGAATCAGTTCAATAGCAGATAAATATGCTGAAACACCCCAAGCCATCATCTTTCCGTATAAAAATTTCAGCACAGAACCTGGCAATCTATGCTAGTAACACTGTGTGCATGAGACCTCTATACAAAGTCAGCAGCCATCAAGTTATGCTCAAAAACTGAGATGTGCAGGCCACATCCACAACACTATCCTCACTTTTATCCTTGCCATACTTTTATCCAAAGCATGCAGCTACAACTATTCATCCTTTTTCAGACAGGGGAAGGGTTCTTACCCAGAAGATTTATTATCTTCCTTTATAATCACAGGCCGGGACACCTTCCACTAGACAAAGTTGCTCAGGGCCCTATCTAACCTGGCCTTGAACACTGCCAGGGATGGGGCTTCTTTATATCTAACCTAAATCTCCCCTGTTTAAGTTTGAATGCACTACCTCTTGTCCTGATGCTACAGCCCCTGTCCCATTGAGGTGGAGGAGGTAGAGAATTTGGGGCTAAAGTTGAGCCTGAAAAAGGGAGGAGTGGGAGGAAGGTGTTTTTAAGGTTTGGGCTTATTTCTCATTACCCTACTCTGATTTGATTGGTAAAAATTAAAATAATTTCCCCAAGGTGAGGCTTGGTGATGACGATTGCAATATGATCTCTTCCTGCCCTCACCTCACCCCTGATGGTCAAGATGGCCTTTGTGTGTTTGTCTCCAAATAACGCAGAAAGCACTGACAGCTCCTTGTCGCTCGGGCAAACTGAGGGGGGGGAAGCAGGGATCCTGCTCCACCAAGGTGGGGGATGCTTCCCTGGGCCATCTGCCCTGAGTCCATGAACATCATCTGCCCTGAGTCCATGAACATCAACTGCCCTGAGTCCATGAACATCAACTGCCCTGGCAACCAACTGCTCAGACACAGCAGCACAGACACCATGGTTCCTGCCAGGGCACAACATGAGGTGGGTCTGGGGCTCACTGGATCCCCTGCTGATGAGTCTCACCCACGGGAGGGTTCCCGGGGAACCTGACTCTATAAAAGGCAAAACCAACCCTTCGGACGCGCTGCGTGTCTTCTGCGTTGGGCACTAGTGGAGTCACTGACCACAAGGATTGCAATTGAAAGGACTACAATTGAAGTAATTTCTACTCTCTGACAGAGAAAAAGGTGCTGGATCCATGAGGTGATGAGCTTATTTCTCTGTTTTCTTTTCTTTTATTCTTTATTTCTCCTTTTCTCCTTCTATTTCTTGTCTTTTATAAAAATGAGAACCTGCCAAGACTTTTGTTCCACCTAGCACAGTTTTAGGGGTGTTTGCAATAAAATTAACTCTTGTTTCAGTTTCAAAGCTCTGGAGGGCCTGTGGTTTCTCCTGCAAACCATACAGAATATGGTAAAAAATCAGCTCCCCTTGGACCCCCAAAAGTGGGATGAAACACTAAACCCATGAGACTTTTGTTCGATTTTCTCTCCTTTGTCCAGCTGAGGAAGAGAGGGATAGATCAGCTTTGATGGGCACCTGGTGTCCAGCCAGTGTCAACACAACCACAGGTTACATCCTGCCTGTGCTTTAGGTATCAAAGGAGCAAATATCTTCAATTCATTTTTATGGTCCTTTCACTGAAGTTTCATGCCCAAACACTAGCCTGTGACATGATGTGGTATGAACTTTCTTTGGCGGGCTGAGTGCAACATCTTTATGTTTTTGGGTTTTTTTAACCATTCTCCATGCTTGCTCAACAGAATCAACAGGCTTAAGTCTTAAATGTGTCAGGGAGTCAGTGGCATGGCTGCAGCAGTCAAAATTTTCTGTCTGTAGGGTGTTTTCTTCTCCAAGGTTATTATAGTAGGGCAAACACTGTTAGCCATAAGGATAAGTCATAAGTCACATGGGCAAACAAAGGTAAGACTTGGCCTTGCTTTTGGCAGATGTTGTAAATTTGACAACATTGACCTAGACACATGGGCACAACTATTATTTAATTCAAGTACGTCTCCTGAAGGCTCTACAGGGGACCGCTGGCTAAAGCTGTTTTTTCTAGCAAAGTCTTTGATACAGAACAGCACTGCAATTACTTTTTTAAAGGTAGTGTAAGGTGCAGCCAGACTGAAATTCACACTGAAGCTTGCAGTTGTGCCTAAACAAACCCAGATACTTCATTTTAACATTATGATTGAGTTTATTCTGCACCAGTGGATACCATTACTCTAAGTATGCCTCCAAAAATCCTGTTTATAATCAAAACCATGGGGTACTTTCAACTGAAAAGCTCTAA
This sequence comes from Forpus xanthops, assembly GCA_032466535.1. Classification (NCBI taxonomy): domain Eukaryota; kingdom Metazoa; phylum Chordata; class Aves; order Psittaciformes; family Psittacidae; genus Forpus; species Forpus xanthops. Next base: position 8,229 of record JASSUY010028852.1, read on the forward strand.
CGGAGGAAAAGAAGCTGCAGCAGTCACATAATGAAAAACCCAAATAGATATCTTGTTTATTCTTGTTATAATTGGTCCCCTGTAGTGTTGCTAATAAAATAAATGACAACCAGAAAGCAAGTGAAAAAACAGAACATCCACTCTTTTCTTTGCAGTTGCTTTCAGGAAGCCCTAGGCTTGGATGATAAATTGTTGCTAAGTGGGAAAAGAGGTTTCCTTTTAAACACCAAACCTTCCTTTAAGCTTTTATCTGATATTCAGGCAGAAAAAAAAAATACTTGTGAGTTGTAAAGTAAAAAATTCATGTAAAGCACGAATATATTTACTAATATGTAGATCAGCAGAAAAATCAGACAAATATGTAAATATCCTACTACTTATAACATGGAACAATTTACTTTCCTGTCATGTTTCAGGGCTGCTGCTATGTGACTAGACTGATTAATTAATACAATGAATCAAATAGTAGGAATACCAGTAGAATTTTCTTCTCCTTGAGAAATATAGTGTGCTTTTATCAAGGCTTCTTATATATATATATTTGTATAAATCTTTTGAATAAAGGAATAAATAGAATTAAAACTGAATAAGGCACAAATTTTTCACCTTAGAGACCTGGAAGCAACATAAGAATGGTTAGAAGTCTTGGATTACTTCTGATTTCTTGGAAATCAGTGGTTGTCTTTGAACTACTGAAATAAGCTTCATGGAAAGGGTGTTTTTTAGAAACCTTGTTATGAGCTTAAAGAATTGTTTGGCAAAATGAAAAAGGAGTTGTTCAGTCCATACATCCAGCATACATTGACAGGACTAATCTTCCTCATTATCTCTTCAATAAATCTTAATTTTAGAAGAAAACTACCATTTCAAAGTCTTCTTTTTAGCTAACAGAACAATAAACAGGGTGATGGTATTCCTATTTCATAAACCATACACAGAACAGATATCCAGCTCAAAAAGAATGTGTTCAGTAATATTTTTCCAGTTCTGCTTCACATGGATGAATTCTTTAAAGCCATTTGTATATCTTGTAATAATCTAATGGTTAGCCTATCCATTCAATAATTCCTATCAATACCAAGACCTCTCTGGCCAAGCCTTTTTTACTTGAACCTTTATAAAAATTCTAGGTTTTTTTTTAACTATTCTGAAAAAAACCCAGCGCTCTTAGCAATCTGATAAGCACTGTAAGTCATGCCTAGAAACCTGTAGGTGAGACTATTGTTGTGTCTTAAATGCCTAAATTACTACTTTCCTGACACTTTCAGCCTAAGATTCAAGACCAACATAACCACAATGCTGGAGTAAGGGCAGTTGCCAGTGTCATTTCTTCAGCTTCTCACAACACAGTAATGGGACAGCCTTTTGTTTCCTTTGTGTTAAAAACCACTGAAAACAAACAAAGAAAACCTCATGGCAAAACTCATGGGATAGTTTACAAAAATGTACAAGCCTTGCAGTACTAGGAATCTTTCAGTGTCAATAATTTCTGATTGTACTTTGTTGCATCACACATTTGGGCATTAGCCAGTAGAAATATATGATTTATCATCTTTGAAGGAGCTGTATCCTGTGAGCATTTGGTGAATAAGAATGAAGAGAACCAAAGTATTTTCATGGCACTTAAAGTAGCATCATTAATGGGTCTGGTTGTCAAAATGTCTGTCAAGGACTTAATTCAAAATAGTACATTGTCTTTTTGTTTGCTGCAATTATTTTAATGCTAACATTCTGCTATAAATTAAGCTAGTTTGCTGATAAATATTGCTTGATATCAAGATTACTCTTATCTGCTGTTGGTTTCCTAAGGGGCCTTAACCTTAGAAGGGATGCTATGAATGCTCTGGGGGATCTGACCTTTCAAATCATAGAATTATAGAATAGCTGGGTTTTGAAAGGACTGTGGGCAGGCATGCCTCATTAGACCATGCTGCCCAAGGCTCTGTCCCACCTGATCTTGAGCACTGCCAGGGATGGGGCATTCACAACTTCCATGGGAAACCCATTCCAGTGCCTCACCACCCTTACAGTAAAGAAATTCTTCCATATGTCTGACCTATATGTACCCTACTTAAATTGGAACCCATTACCCCTCATAATATCTCTACAGTCCCTGAGGAAGAGTCCCTCCCCAGCATCCCTACAGACCCCCTTCAGATATTGGAAGGCTGCTATGAGGTCTCCGTGCAGCCTTCTCTTCTCCAGGCTGAACAGCACCAACTTTCTCAGCCTATCTTCATACAGAAGGTGCTCCAGTCCCTGATCATCCTCATGGCCCTCCTCTGGACTTGTTCCAATGGTTCCATGTCCTTTTTATGTTGAGGGCACCAGAACTACACACAACACTCCAAGTGAGGTCTTATGAGAGCAGAGTAGAGTGGCAGGATCACCTTCTTCGATCTGCTGGAAACACTTCTTTTGATGCAGCCCTGGATACGGTTGGCTTTCTGGTTTGCAGGGGCACACTGCCTGCTCATGTTCATTTTCTCATCAGTCAACATCCCCAAGTCCTCCTCTGCAGGGCTACTCTGAATCACTTCTCTGCCCAACCTGTAGCTGTGCCTGGGATTGCCCCAACCCAAGTGTATGACCTTGCAATTGGCTTGATTGAACTTCATGATGTTGGCGTTGGCCACTTCGCAAGCATGTCAAGGTCCCTCTGGATGGCATTCCTTCCCTGCAACGTATCAATCAAACCACACAGCTTGGTATCATCGGCAAACTTGCTGAGGGTGCACTCAAACCCCACTGTCTATGCCACCGACAAAGATGTTGAATCCCAAAAATGGGATTTACAATGTAAAAACTGTGGTTGTAGCTGGACTGCACCTTTGGGTTGCTCTTATTTCATCTGAAATTGCTTTCTATGAGCTATTCCATTATAAGGTTTAAGGCTAGAAAAGAAAATTTCTTATCATTAGTGGAAATCTGGAAGTCAGCTGTGGCTTGCATCCAAGTTGACATGGTAATAAGTATTAAAGCTAAAGAGAAAAATAAGAATTCTTGATGCAATTAATTCTAAGTGATATAGCATATTTTACATCCTAGAGTTATACTCTGCTTTGAGAAATATTCATATGAAATATTATATAGGGTTATTTTGTATTGTCATCTTTAAAATACACTGAGTTATGATGTATTATATTTATGGAAAACTATAATAGCCACAAGTCAGAGAATTATTTAAGGATATAGTTCACTTCTGATGGCACATTTAATTTCAATGTTATTATTTTGGATGTAAAATTATTTATTTCAAATTAAGTATCTGCATTTTTGAAGCAAACAAAAAAAAAAGTACAAGAAGCATTAATATTGAGGTTTAATTGTAAACCAAAGAATCAAAGCTAATCTTTTTTATAAGCAGCAGTCATTCCAGCAGCTGATCTATAATGTAAGAACTCTTAATAATGGAAATGAAAATGAATAAGTGTCCAGCTTGCATGCTTAGGAGAGGAGGTTGATACATCTCAGTGCAAATGCATTGAACTTGGTATGAAGCTACACCTTAGAGACCATACCACCTCATAGTGTTCAAATTGCAGTTCTTCAAGGCTGTAAATCAAAAGGAAATTTTGAAGTCTCCTGGTAGTTTGAAAGTTCTTCAGTTCCTTTTAAATGATCTTGTCCTTGTTTTCGCACTAGTCTTCCTGAATATTTTTTCTGTAATGTTTGATTATATGCTGTTTGTTCAATCTATTTATTTGGCTTATTAACTCAATAAAACATCCTTCTTGTTTCCTCTTTTTTTCCTCTATTTTTCTCCTGTATGGTACCTATCCTTACAATTTGCAACTTGCTTTTTTCTATGCAAACAACTCATGATTAATATAGACTAGCTCAGACTGATTCAGATACAATAGCAGCTGAAGAGTGATGGCTGATGCAAAGAGGATGAATAGCATTGTTCTTGCTGCATGATGAATTTCAGTACATCATGCATTAAAACAATGCATTGTCCTTCAGAGTATCAAAGCCATTAGCAAACAGCAGGTTGGCAAATATGTAGTCTTTTATCTGATGAGGACGATATACCTCTCAGAGGATGGTAAGGCTGGAGAAGCATCAGGCATCAGTAGGACTGTCAATGGGGTTTTTGGAGGCTGGCTATGTGGTGCAAAGTGGCTGCTTGGTCTATGAAACATACTGTCCAAAGTAAACCTTTTAAAGGTTTTAAAACTACTTTTCTTGCTGCCTCTTTTTGAACAGTTGCATTTTAAAAATGATCATCATCCACATCTTCCTTAAATGTGTGAAGTAACAAGGGTGGAGGCTGCAGAAATGAGTAATTGTCTGGCGTCAGCCTCACAGATAAAGCAGCAGAGATCTTTCAGAGCAGTGAGCCACACCTCAGGCAGCCTCTGAAGAGACAGCATCTCCCCTGTTTGACAATTCTGATGCTCTTTTTCTCTATCCTCTGAACCTGATATGCTTTAGTGGTAAATATTTCTGAAGACACAGCATGCACACCCTCTCTCACAGTAATACTTATGGAAGAATTTGTTTTGGAGGCCACAGTATCACTAACCATTGACTTTTTCAGTAACACGTTCATGATAGCAAAATATGCCTGTGAATTAAACGGATCAGGAAAGCCTGTCCAACTTGAGGCCAGCTGTCAGGTTATGGGTCACATCCTTACAGCTAAGCTAGCATTTCAGAATAGGATGGCTGCATCTTCACTACATGGTGGGGGAGTTCCATGGCCTGAGTTAAATTCAGTACTATGTCTAAACATGGTGTTGGAGGGTGCTGAACAGTAGCTGTCTCTTGGACCTCACTGGCAGTAAGACAGCACTAATATGTGCTAATCAGTAAGCTCTGGCCCTGTTTGGTTTGTAAATGTAATTTTTCACTGCAATATCTATTGTCTCGTCTTAAGTGATAATTTCTTCATATGCAAGGGTACTGGGCTCAGCAGCAGCAGTCATTTTTCCTTTTCCGTAGTACCTGGTACAGCACTGTGTTTTTGGTTTTCGGCTTGGGAACAGTGCTGATAACACCAGTGGTTTCAGTTGCTGTTTGGTAATGTTTAGGCTGGCCAAGGACTTTCTGAGCCTCATGCTCTGCCAGGGAGGAGGGGAAGCTGAGAGGAAGCCAGGAGGAAGCAGAGAGAGGGCACCTGATCCAAATTGACCAAAGAGGTGTTCCATACCACAGCATGTCATGCCCAGGATGTAAAATGGAGAGCAGAGATCCAGAAGGGTGGGGGGGGACCCTGCGTGGTTCAAGCTTGGTATCAGGTGAAGGAGGTGCACTGCTTGGTTGGGCTGGGTGGAAATTAATTGGTGAGCTGTTGTATTCTTTCCTTGTATTTCTCTTGTCATTATTATTATTGGTGGTAGCAGTAGTGATTTATGTTATACCTTAGTTACTAAACTGTTCTTATCTCAACCTGTGGGAGTTGCAATTCTTTTGATTCTCCTCCCCATTCCCCTGGGACTGGGGAAGAAAGAGGGGGGAGTGAGTGAGAGAGAGACTGCGTGAGTTTGAGGGGCTTAAACCTCAACAGCAAGACTGGGTTTTTTTCCGTATTTAGCAAAAAGGCTATGCTGCTATTGCAGCTAATAATTATTTTTATATTAGCCTGTAATGGAAATACTACTTTGGTGTTATTTTAGTAAATTTCCTTTATATGAATATATCATGCTGTTTGAACATTGCAAATCATATTTGTGTTTATGAATAGCTTGTGGGGTAATTTAATTTGCAAAACCAACCTCCAGCAAGAATACAAGAAAATAATAGAATAAACAATGTCTTTCACCTTTAACTACTGTCTCCAGGGATCTGGTGGGCTGCTGACTGAAAAATACTTGTCCTGTTACCGCACAGTCAATCAGACACTTCCTGGGTGTCAATCAGCAGTTCTAATTCTATCTTTCTTAGCTTTATGAAGAGCTCAAGCACCTTCACTTCTGCTTATACATGCTACGATGGACTTGTTCCCTGGTAGGTGTTCAGAACTATGTGAGAGAATTAAGTTCATGTACAAATTTAAGGAAGTAAGACTTCAGATAATAAGGAACATAAAGCATAGTTAAAAGTGCACAAATTTCACTTTACATAAAAATAATACTCAACACTGACAACAATTTTACGGATCTCTCCATTATTCCATCTGAACAGATAATTTACTTTGGTGTTAGGCTATTTTTTGACCAATGATGACTAATTATCCTGATCAACACTAATGAAATAGTGTTTGAAATAGCATTATTTAGCTTGATCTGCTTCAGGGCATTAAAAATTATATTTCTTTCCAGGCTAGACTACATTAGTTCTTATTCACTTGCTTAATTTCAAGGCAAACTTTAAGGAAACAGGCACTAATTCTCATTTAGCTGGATTGCCAGTACTTTCAACTCTGAAGTACTTCATCATTTCAACTTTCAACAGTAATTTTTAACTTTTCATAATGATTTTTTGTGTTTAAGACAAATAATGATTTGATTTTTGTTCGTATTATTGTTGTATTTTTAGCAGAAGTTTTTTGTGGAAAAAAAATACTTTTAGGAATTTTTGAAATGTCATTGAACGATGCTTTCAGAAATTTCCAAATTATCTCTAAAATTACTGATTTATCATATGCACATCAGGAACACAAAGAGTGACAAGAATTGCCATACTGAATCCCAGCAATGCACCATTTACTCCAACTAGACAATTGCTGTTGTCCAGCAGTTGGCAGATGTGGAGCAGTTTTTAAAGTCTTACATTTAGTATTCAAGTTCCTTTCCTCATTATGGCCATCTCTTAAGGTTGAGGAATCCAGGGTTGGTCCTGACTTTCCTCCTCTTTAAAGTCATTTGCTTTTATCTGTCTTGCTTGAGACAGCTGTTTCATTTCACTGATAGATGTTATGTCACCTTAAAGCTATCTTGGGCTTCTTTCACTTTATGAAGGCTGTTTTCCTCTACACATTTTCATTTCAACTCTTGTCTTCTTATATAAATGATGAGCTCTTTAAAAACACAGTACTGTAATCTATTGGCACAGATCAAGGAGTGTCTTCAATCCTAAAATGAAACTGGTGTGTGTGGCTTGTGGTTATCTCAACTCTATTCTATATCTCAACTCTATTCTATTTGAGACACCTGAATCATAAACTTTGACATTTTGCAGAGGAAAAGAAATGGTCTTATATTTTATCTGGCATAACTATACCCTCATTTGTTTCAATTGCCTCAAATTACACTGGCAATATATACTGTTAGTAACAAAACCAGTTATATCAAAGATAATAATAAAAATGTTTGTTTCAGACTGAACTGAATTTTCAATTTGGTTGCTTTCCAAAATACAGTAACAGTGGAAGTAGTATATTAATCTGCACAATTTAAGCTTTAATGGACTAGGAAACATGCTTTTACATTAATGTGATTTAAACCTAAACTACAGCACTTCTATTAAAAATAAATCAGTTTCTGCATGCATGTCTGAATAACCAGGGTTCTTACAACCTGTATTGCTGTTTCTTTTCTCTAAAAGGAGACAGTCCTGAAAGGATTGACATGGACTGCATGGTGCAACAAATAATGAAATCATGCATAACAGCAGAGGTATAAAGCAAGCAATCTAAGGATTTTTAACACACCTCTGCTGTCAAAAAAAACACAAAACAAAACAGGAAAACTACATCAATTTGAAGGATTTGCAATTTTTTTCCACCCACTGTGGTGTTTAATACCTGATTCAAGCACATCAGCCAGGATCAGCGTAGGGGTGAGACCACACTGGTCATACTCAGTGCATGTACATGTTTTGTTTTGCATGCTGTTCTCTCCTTGCCCAAGATCCAGGTGAATCAGCTGGTTTGCTCTTCCTGTTGTAGTTAAAGGCTCTTTCCCCTGTGCAGGAGGATGAAAGCTTTTCCAAGGATGATCGCAGAAAAGCAGTGAGGAGGAATCACATTGGCCAGGTTGCCAAAGTCTTTAGCGACAAAGAGTGGAAAAGGGAACAGGAGGAGGGAGGAGAGCAAATATCAACTAGGCCACTGGAGTTTCATTTGGAAATGTTATAAATTTCCATGATCTTTTTTTCTGATACAGTTTTTGTGAAGACACAAATGGGAAAATTGCTTGAATGGTGAATAGTGCAGTAACAGAAAGGGTGAGACTCGGCTTCCAGGAATCAATAGGGGAAAAAAAAAGGTTGGAAGTTTAACTTAATTTGACACTGCTTGTTAACTGCATGCATAAGAGAAACTAAAAAAGCATTGACCTTCATTGTATGAACAAAGATACAGTTTTTATTAGCTTCACTATGTGGGAATTTTTAACTCATGATTTTTACAAATGTAAAATACACATGTAAATGTTGTTATAATAGTGTATTTTTGACATCTTGTTTGAGGGATATTTTCCTACTTCAGTGGTGAATAATTTTGATTTATTTTATGTATTAATATAAAGCTCGTAAGTATAGATACATAGAATCATAGAATCATAGTATAGTTAGGGTTGGAAAGGACCTTAATATCATCTAGTTCCAACCCCCCTGCTATGGGCAGGGACACCTCCCATTAAACATGTTTTAAACCATCATTTATAAATTTGTAAATAACATTGAATTTTTATTTCATATGGTCTTCATAAAACTTGCAGTTGTATAATGCTTTTCCTTTACTGAGTTTTTAGTGCTTCACTGCCACTTCTAGACTGTGATGAATACAGCTTCACTGTGGCCTGAAGTACACTTAAGTACACTATAAGTGGATATGACAAGCTCTACATATTCAGTAAGTATCTTCATTATCAAACTTTACAGGAAAAAAAAAGATGTTAAGACAACAATGCTAAGGCTATAAAGCCAAGTGTTTGAAAGCAGGATTTATCACCCCTTCTGCTGTTAGCCATTTATTAAGCAACTGAGTATTCCCATTTTCTAACAAGTGCTGTTCATCTGTGAGCAGTGACATTGTGAACTATTGCTTCAGCAGCCTCTGGAAATAAAAATAATTACTAATAAGCAACACAGTTTAGTCATGTTTATCATTAATATTCCTTCTTGAGGTTCAGCTGATCATTCAGGTAATGTGCTAGTGGTTTTGCACCTGAATTAGGTACAACTTTAAACAGGAAAGACAGAAAGCAGGTCCAGGTTGTGAGCATTCAGTAATTAAGAGACTGGTTCACAAATGGCATTTGAATGTAGGTCTGAGGCTTGTATCTAAGAGCAAGCAAACGCCCTGGGAGACGAAATTGTTCACCAAGTGCTCCGTCCTAGTGACTAATGAACGATAAATGTTATAAGAGAAATATTCAGGGCACTTAGAATCTTAAAAAATTCTTACAAATATTGCTTTTTGCAATATTTAATCTTCAGATCTGTTAGGTAATTGTAACTGTAATTACATGAGTAAAAGACATTAAATGCATGAGAAGATGATAGAATTTCTGAGTTACCTTCTGGCTTCTTAAATATTCTGAGCATTTCTAGGAGATAAAACATAAACTGAATTGTCTCCAGCACAGGTAGGCTAAGCACTGGGGAAGGAGTCTAGCTGGGACACATTTATGTCATTTAATAAGAAATGCTAGAGGTGATGTGTCTACTGTCCTTCACATACTTGTTCTTCACTCCTTACATGGATTACAGCTTGACTACAATGGAAGAGTTGAGACTTATACTTTCTGCTACTTTGCAAGTACATTTATCATGTTTTATTTATGACTTCTGTTCCTAATCTGGAAACTCCCGCTTCTAAGAAATATAGGCCAAGTGACCAATTTCTTCTTAATGATTCTGTGGTAAATTAAAACTATTTTAAATATTACGTGTAATCTAACATTGAGAAATCAGTAAGCGAAGCTAATATGAAGAAATAAGTAAGCAGATTTAGGACTTCTGTAAGTAAAAACATGAGAAGGACTTGCTCAGAAAACCAAGCTAAGCTGTATTTTATTTTGTGATACATGAATCAGAAATAATTGAGTCTGAGTGGGGGCTTTCTAATGAAGCCTCATTAGCAGTATATTATATAGCCATATTGAGGATCAAGTCCTACAAGAGGCTGAGCAGTGATAATTATTCTGAATTTTCTCTGGCTCAGGCCAATTGTTTTCTTAGGCAGTAATTAATGAAAGGTCTATTTAGAAATCATGAGCTTTTAATGTAACAATGAGCAGGTATTACACCTAAGGGTGTAGCACAGATGCCCAAAAGTAATTTGCATTAACAGACAGCACCTAGTCTCAATAAGAACATTTCAAATGGAGTTCTATTTTAGCCTATGCTTCTAGAGTGCAGGTCACACATTAATGAATTGCCAAATAAGTACAATGTTTCCTGTAAACATCAATAAATTTTAGATTAGGATTATTCGATCAGCGGTTGTTCTCTTTGTCTGAGTTTGAGGCATGAAATGATGTTTCAACATTGCACTCCAATTTAATTTTTTGAAAGCTTAGCACATGCTTAGCATCAGTCATGTAAAATTTACATGGAAAGATATTTTTGTTTGTTTGTGGAAGGATAATTTCCCACAGCCCAGATTTCTTTGTCTCTTGGAATATACTAATGCTACCCAGTTAATTTCTGTCATTAAACCCTGAAGCATTTGCTAAAAGGAAAAAATTATAATTCTACCCTTTACACAGAATTGAAAACTTGCTATCCTAAGATTAGGTAGAACCCATTAGCATGTGCACAAGTACTTAATTACATTAGTGATGCAAATGTTTTGCAAGATTATGGTTTTGTAAACAAAATGATCTTGTTATTATAGAGACTTTGTGATAACTGCAATATGAATAAGTCTCAGAGGCTATGAGAAATGAGGCACACTATGATGCTTAGTGCCTAAACCAAGTGTTTCTTTAAAATCCATTGAATCCATAAAACAGTATTAAAAATCACTGTTTAATTTTACATGATGGATTCTGTAAAAAGACGTATTCTGAATTTATTCTTGTTCTGAATGGATTACATTGCTGCAGTTCTATTATAGTAAGCTAATTTTTTCCTAGCTAAGCTTTGAGATGTTCTAAATCCCCAACAATCAAAACCATGTGTGAGTACAGAACTGAAATCACACCTCCAACACTACAACTTAGGATATGTATTCATACATTTAATTTCAAAATATGATAAAATGCATTATATGACATGAAATATGCTGCAATGAATAGTTAGAATTCTTTGGAAACGGGATCATTTCACAATTACTCCTGGCAGATGACAGTCTGCATATTAAATATTAGTGGTTCTTACATGTCTAAAATGTTAATATTACTATCTATCCATCTGAAGCTGTTTAGTAAGTGCTTAGATTTATATTTTAACATTGAAGTTTTTGATTATAATTTTCTATTAATAACACTTCTTGCTTTACTTTTTTCATCCATCTCCATGTTTTTGCTGAATTCCATGGGAATCTTAGCCGAACAAAGATAACAAATTTGACTGTAAAGTACTTCTATTGCTTAAATATTCTTGCTTGATTAGAAAATAAGAGAATTTAAAGATAATTTTTTTTTGATGACCTTCATAACTCAGCATGGTTTTTGCTTAGGGCAGCCATCTCAGTCTTACAGTTATCAATACCCTTCTGTCAGAGCGCAGCGAGGGCTGGCTGTTCCCTAAGGGAGAGGGAGCTGGAAGCAAGTCATGATGTGAAAGGCATTTACGTTCTAGAACATGTAAGAGTACAGGGGATAAAGGGGAATGCGGGGTGGGGGGGAGTGGAGGGGAGAGAAGTCAAGTTCATGCAAATTAGGATGCACTAAGATGCATAGCTTCTTGTGTAAACCTCATGCCCCTTCTCTGTGTGAGCAGGTTGTGAGCAGAAGAATGCCAAAGTATTATGTAAAAATAGTGTATAATCAATTAAGCCATAATAAGACTTGTACATAAAGCAGAAAATGTTTATCTACCAATATACAATAAATCCCCTTACAAATGTGAAATTGTGATTTCGATATCTATCCCTCCCCCTTGTTTACAGCAGGACTTACAGTGTTATTTCTTAGTTTCCTTAAACTGAAAACTTTATAAAACTCGACAATCCTATTTTTCATTTGTCTGTGAGGTTTAAACCTGTGACCCATTTTTTTCTGGGTTTCAACATTTTTATTACATGCCAATGGAAAGTTGGTATCTTGTAAAGAATATGTTAGGGTAGCCAACTTTGACAGGTGCCTTTTATTACTTTAAGTCTAATTGAAATTATTTTTTTCCAAAAGGATGACAGGCCTGGGTGTGTGTCCAGAAACACTGTACAACCTCCAGCAGCTCATGGCCTCTATGGTATAACATATCATGAGGAGACCAATTCTGGAACATCTGTCAGGAAAATGGCCAAAATTTTTCTGAAGAATCCAGCCACTGCAGGAGAAACCATGATTTTAACCACATGCATTAAATAAATATAACCACATTTAATAAATAAAATATTTAGTTGTTTAATAAATAAATAAATAATGAAGCCATCTAAATAGCAACATAATTTGCAAGCAGTTTCAATGTAACTATAGTGATTGAAAGGCAGAGACAAAACACAGGCAGGTTGGACGGGGCTTTGAGCAACCTGGTCTAGTGGAAGGTGTCCCTGCCCATTGCAGGGGGGTTGGAACTGGATGATCTTTAAGGTCCCTTCCAACCCAAACCATTCTATTGTTATCTTAAAGATTCTTAGTGTGGTTTGTGTAGTAATACTGGGGCTTTATATTTATTCCAAAGCTTGGTGATCGATAGTTTAATTATTACTCTTTGAAAACAGATCAAAGGTAGAAAATATAAAAAATACCATTGTATATTTTATAACAGCAAAAGAAAACCCTGAACTGCTCTCACTCCGAGTTTCCTTATGATATATGTTGGTATATGTTCCTGTAGATGAATATATGTGCATGCGTACATGCATTACCAGATCCTCAGCTGATGAAAACAACAGCTATTAACAGTTGGATTTGTCACAGAATGCATATTTGCCTAGTAAGGACACATATAATGTCACAAGTATTAACAATAAACAGTAATATCATTTCTGTATTGAAGTCTCAACACAAGTGTGTACATATATATACATGGAGATGTACATAAATATATAAACAAACATGCAAGAGACTGGCTTGCAGCTCTGTCTAACAGTCTATTTATCTATGCAATTTCAAACAATTTCTGTAATACCATGATGCTTTACTGCCATGAAACTCATTTCATATTCCATCAGTCCCTTTGAAAATGATGAAGTGAGATCATTTACCCTGTTCTTGCTAATGGGCTGGGCTTTTTATTCTTACTACAACAAAATGAGAGAATAGTTTGGCAAATTCATATCCATTACTACAACAGATGTACCACAGTAATACTAGTCAGATCATGTTTAATATTTGCACTAATAAAGAAAAATATTCTGTCATTTGACATGGTCTGAAATAAGAAAATTGGTGAATTTTCTTTCTCTTCTGCAAAGGCTCATGTTCTACTGAAAGTATGCCTGACCTTCAAATTTCACTTCTTTTTGTGAAAACTCCTGCAAAGTTCAAGAATGCTTAGGCACATATGACTTTACTTGGGGCTTCTGTAAGTCTGAAGAGATCTGTTTTAGCATGAAGTTGTAATTAATAATACTTTGCAGGCATCCAAATGTCTCTAAGCCTCCTGCAAAATTTAATTAATGCTTATAATAACCTGGAGAAGTAATCATGGGAGATAAAGCAAATTTTTCCCATGAATTGAAATGCAGCTGTCCTCGCTTGGCATGTAGCAGCTGTTTAACAGGAGGTGGAAGCACACTTTAAGGCTGAAGATGAGCTGAAAGCAAGAGGAAATTTCACTAGTAAACATATAGCTTCCAAGGGTGGTTGAAGGGTAGATGTCATGATACATGCTCTATTGACTATATCATGTTTCCATATGCCTGGGTTATGATAGCTGTAGTTGTAGATGGATTAGAGAAATAGACACTTTAGTGATGGATACTTTCTATGTACTTGGATGGGCAGATAATGGCTTAAATGAATCGGATGCAAACAAAATTATACTTTCGTAAAAAACATGCACCAAACACTACTTCTGATTTCCCAAATATAAGCAGAGCATCACAAATCAGAGCAAATCTATTCTGCTAGTTTTGAAACAGTCTTTTGAGGCTGTGTGGAGGAGCAGAAGCAATATTTATTTAGAATAAAGCTGTCATTTTAGTTCTCAATAAGATATCAGTAAAAAATCAAAATCAGGTAATTTCCTCTTATAAGACTGCTACTGATAGAGGTTTTTTAAAACATTTTGAAGGCCTGGTTTGCAGTAGTGTCTGGAGGTCTTTGTGCAGAACAATTCTCCATCATATACACTTTAGATGTGATGAGTGTGTATGTAGTTGTTCTCAGAGTTACTCCTGCATATAGAATAATCCCCTGAGGTTTTGGCAGTGAATGGATTCAAGAAAAGTGGATCATCAGACAACAAAGACAGTCAACAATCACAGATTTTTATTGGAATTGGAGGATCTGCCTGTGCAGTGTGGAGGAGTCTCCTCCCACAGCTCTTGTTGAGGAACCTTCAGAGATTTACAACAGGCACAGGCCCATAGCCTGCACCTTTGAATGGCTCTGGCTGTTAATATGACTTTAATAAAACATCCATTGTAGTTCACTTTCATTAATGCCATATTAAAGGCTTAGAAGCTAATGCAATTCTCCATTTTCTGCTGTTGTAGTTCATACAATATTAATATACTAAATATCATTACTTTCAAATGACTTGTGATAAAGGGAGTCAGCAATATTATACTGGGCTAGTCATTTAAAGAGACATGCTTCTGCTGCAGGGTGATAGTGGCAAAAGTATTTTGACAAACAGCTATAAAACAAGGTAAAGTCCTACTTTACAGTATTAATCCATCACGAAGCTTTTAGGGATTCATCTTGTCTGAAATATTCATAGGCAGCAAAATGTCCTGAATGCCCTACAGAATTTGTGCAGAGTCAGGAGGGTGATTGATAGTGAAGTTCTGTTCTGAGTCACTCACAGTATGTAATTCTATTTGTCTTGCCAAACACTAAAGAGCAAGCAACTCATAAAATGTAAAGGTAACTGGGCTCATATTTTCCCTCATTTAAGAAAGAACCCAGTGTCTCCACTTCACTGTACTTCACTGAATGTAACAAATTTTCATTAAATCAAGGGAGAAAGGCACAGTGTTCCTAGCAGAGCACTTAGAAGCTGTATGAGGCAGGTATCATTTATTGTACCATATATATTTGTGTACATGATTTCAAAAAACTTCTCCACAATTTTACATCATAAACGTCGCAGATAAATCAATAGATAGCTCTTCTATTTCATTTACAATAACTTTGAAAATATATTGAAGATCCTACCATACAGTCCTCAAGCGAAAAAGCTAGGAATTCCAATGCTTCACTGAAATACCTTTTAAGTCTGTAAATACTACCTTAATTTACTTGGTTATGCTATGACAAAGGAGATAACAAAATAAGAAAATGCCATCAGGTTTGATTACCTACTTTTGCAAAAAATGCCCCGTGGATTTTTGGCTTTGTTGGGTTTTGGTTGGTGATTTTTTTGTTCGATTCTCCTAAGAAAATGCTAGTCATATTTGTATGCCCCATCTGTTCTGCAAACTGTTCTAAGGAAAAGGACCTGGAGTGGTAAAAAATATAAATTAAAGATGAAGTGGCATCATGAACTTTTTTCTCATTTTAAGATAATCTATCAGATCAGTTGGACATTATACATAGAGATTATTTTTTGTTTTGGCTAGTGTCTTTGTAGCAGTTTTCCCAGTGGGCCTCAACTGATAATATGCAGCCATCTTTCTTTCTGCTGAGTCTCACTGCATCTCTGTGAAAACCTGTTTTGACAGAACTCGTACAATGTCCTGCTGCCAGGACACTGCTGGAAATAAAACCTGGTTATACCCAAAGGTGATCGATGCGTTTTCTAGTTTCAGAGCTGGGCACACTCAGCACCACAGTGATGGGGAAGAGACCTATTCATGAAATACTGAAAGTGTCCCACGTGGCACACTTTGCAGCCCTCAAAGGTTATTACAGCTGAATTTCAGCAACCCACTAAATTATTAAAAACTAGTAGATGTCCTCACTGATTTCCTCAGGAATTCACAGCATTCCTTAAGAAAGTGAATAGGTAACTTGTTGCTTTCCCTGCTACTTTAATAAGCTACCCAGTGACAGACAGCTTGTGCTGGCTATTACTGGGTATAACTTGCAACACCCGCTGAAGAAGACTGAAAACCCTTCTCCAGTCCTCAGCAGGGAAGAAAATATTTCCTGATTCCAGCTGGTAGGCTGCACATTCCAGATGAAATCTTGGAGACAGAGAGCTCAAACTGCTGGAAACTTATTGACCTTGTTAGTGGGAACATTATGTATTACTGCATTAGAAATGTGCCTCATGTTTCCTAAGCATGGGTGCTGTAGGATGTAGGAAGAGAAATATGCATGCTCAGAGACCTCATTTTTATGCCAATTCAGTAAATTCAGCTATTTCACCTCTTCTGAGATCAGCTGACTCCCTGCATGACTGTCATATTTTGTTTCCTTACACTTCATACAAGACCTGTGTAGTGCAGCTAGAACCACATATGTTCAAGACTGAAAATGACTCTTTATTGAGGCAAAGTTGTAATTTAAAAATGTGTTTACAGTTGAAAACCAATCTTGTAATAAAGATAATTCAAGTTGCAGTTGGAAGAAAAGGAAAAGTAGAGAAAAAGGAAATTAGAAAGAAAAAGAAATGAAGGGCTTATACACCCCAGGGAAAGGCAGATTAGATTCAGGAAGGACAAAGGGGCAAATTAAGAACAGAGGAGTGCAGAACAACAGAGAACATAACTCTCTGTCTGTAAAACATTTTTTATTCAGCAGCATCTTTCTGTTGCCCGACAATATTTGTATTTAGACAATGTTCATGTTAGCTTGTTTATTGAGTAATACTCTGTTGTTTGGGTTTTTTTACAAAAATGTATTGTTTCATTTGCATTGTTTCACCATTTACGTACTTCTTCCTATTAAATCAGAAGAGTGGAGGAGAGTGTGATGCTTTCTACTTTTATATAGAATAATTTTACATGCTGGAAATATTATGCATGGCACAAAATGGCTCATAGAATTGCCCCAAATTATTCACTAACTCACCCTTTCAAATGTGGTCTAGATGAACCAACAAATATATTATGAATGCAGAAGTGTCTCCACATGTAAGCCTGTTTTTTGTGCTCTTGTTCCTCTAAGCCTCATTGAAATCAGTAATGCAAGTCTCCTCTTTCAAGCAGCAGCAAAGACAATTGAAAAAATCGCAAAAAACAATAAGCTGTAAAAGTAGGATTAGTGCCTTCTGGCAAGATATTAATGGCACTGATTATATTCATGTCTCAATAAAGAATCAATGGGCCAGATCTTCAGCTGATATAAAGTGATGTCAGCAGAGCTGTGCTGCTTTAATATGTCAAGTGAAGATCATATTCTATTTAAGGAAAGCCATGTTGTATTCTTAGCTCCAGAATCTAATCACCTGGAAATACTGGAGAACAGAAATGTGTATTACTTAATAGGTCTATGTCTGAGCAGATGAAGGGCTTTTTGCCTGCCATTAGTACTCAAGAGCGCGCTGTAGCTAAACAGGAGATCTGTGAAAGGCACAGTTGGATAAAAATAAGTCAGCTGCTTCTCTGCTTAAAATGTGAAAAGAAAAGAAAGGATGAAACTCACACTCAGTATTGTCTGGATTCCATCATGAGGCCCATGTAACTCCTACTCTGTGATCAGACTGCTAGTTGAAACTAACCACTGGTTAATTTCAGTTTGGCTGGCACCAGTGAGTGATAGGGTGAAAAGAGAGACACGGGGTGTGATTTCTATGTTTTGGGCAAGTACAAAGGAAGGTACTGGAAATGTCTTTTGAAGCTATTCTTGTGGGCAAAAACGTATGGTAAAAAGGTTAATTATGTACACTGTGTGCCAGCAGGGTAAGAACAGCATGTGTTCATAACGGGAGTTAGTCTCCTGCTAAGGAATACGATCAAGGTAAAACAAATGCCAAGAGACTGATAAAACAATGCAAGTTATAATACTTGCCTAGCTTCATAAAGCAGATGGAACAGGATAGAAATACTAATAAGGTGAGGTCATTCTATGAAGATGTCACTGTATGGAGGCAAGAATACTAACAACAATGCTTGATAAAGGACAAGAAAGGAATTATTTCGTGAATAGAATACACATTTACATGGAATGCAGTTATAGATAGATTTTGACATATTTTGATGAGAGCTTTAATGAAGAGCTCAGTAAAGGTGATCAATCATTGGTTAAGCTCATTCTTGAGGAATCAAGCATTTGCAAGTTCCAAGAGGCATCAGGAGTGTTCAAACAGCAGATCAACCCACTGATTTCCACTGAAGTACTAAGCACACTAAAGGGGAGGACAAGAAAACTGTCTCTATGTTAATTTTATCTGTTTAGTGGTTTGAAAAGAAATCAGAGGACTGTTCAAAGAGAAGTGGCTACATACCCAGTTCTGAAGAAGGAAGGTAGAATGAGGGAAGTGTGAAGGTATTCTGTTCCTATTTGTTCAACAACAAAACTATCTCTGAGGTCTGTTTACATTGACTGATTCACCCTAGAAAAACAATATAAGTAAGTTCATTGTAAAATCAATATGAATTCCAGCAGATGTTCAAATTTACCTACTACTTGAGAAAAGTAAGAAATGCAACCAGAATATTCATATAATTATAGTATTATCTGAAGGGGGCCTATAGGGATGCTGGGGAGGGACTCTTCATGAGGGACTGTAGTGAGAGGACAAGGGGTAACGG
>JASSUY010028853.1:0-26719 GCA_032466535.1 Forpus xanthops
GTGTCCCGGCGCTGTAATAAAGAATACTGCTTGTCAACTAGAAAACTTCGTTGGCAAGTTTGTTCCTGGAGTTTTCTCCAAATCACTGGTCTGGTAGTACTCATGCATCAGGGTACATAGAAGGCTCTGAGGCACAGTCGATGCTCAGGTATCCCATCCCAGCAGGCCAACCTCAGTCAGAAGTTAAGGACCTCGTTTGCTACATACAGGGATGTAGATCTCATAGTCCTGACTGCCTGCATATACACTTGATATGATATGATCCCTAATGATCCACAGTGTTTAACACATTCCCTGAGGCTTGTTTATCACCTGAATCCCTTATTTCCCACATGCAGATACTTTCTGCATGCTCCCCAGCTCAGTATGCAAGGCAGCAAGTCCTCCACCATGGGATCATCTTAGGCCTGAGCCATTCCCACACTGAGATAACCAGCCAAATATTTGTCTTCTCCCCATTCCTTTCCTTGCAGTGAGGCTGGAAGGCTGTGGGATTCATTTCTGCATGGCTACTCCATCTCATGTGGATTAGAGTCAAGGTCCTACACTAATGTGCATAAACTCTGACGCTTGAGGCTCTGTTAAATTGCCAGGCTTAGCCTCATGCTCTGGAGAACAGACAAGTCACTTAGTAACTGTCTGTCCAGCTATGCTGGGATTGCTGCCGTGCTCTGCATTCACAGACCTCTTGATTCCAGATTGATTTCTCCAAGCAGGCAAACCCAAAGTGACAGGAATTAGGAGGGAATTCCTCTGCAGGCACAGGATAATCAGTGGAATTTGAGTTAATTTTCTTCTGCAGCAGCTCCTGGATATCCCTGCCAGGGACTGATTAGATAAAGCAGAGGTGGAGTCTGTTACAGCATCCCACTCTGATTCAGTGACCTTGCCTTGTGACACCCAGGATTTACATGCTGAAGGGGACATGCACCAAGACCCTGGTGGGAAAAGCTCAGCTCTCCATGTCCCCCTGCCTGCCATCTCCAGGGAAATAATGGAATCATGGTTTGGGTTGGTAAAGCTCATCCAGCTCCTACCCCTGCCATGGGCAGGGACACCTTCCACTAGAGGAGGTTGCTCCAAGCCCCATCCAACCTGGCCTTGAACACTGCCAGGGATGGGGCAGCCACAGCTTCTCTGGACACTCTGTGCCAGCGCCTCAGCACCCTCACAGGGAAGAACGTGTTCCTAAGATCCCACCTCAATCTCCCCTCTGGCAGGTTAAAGCCGCTCCCCGTCCTCCCGTCACACATCCTGGTACAGCTCTGCCCAATTCCTGCTCCTCTCCCAGCTGCCTCCAGTGTTTCTTCCTGAAAATGCGTGCCACCTAGCGCACACTGAGCCCAGCGCAGAACGCTCTCATCCGTATCCGCCTTGAATACGTGGATCTTTATAAGCCCCTTCCAACACAAATTGTTCTGTCATTCCAAGCGCCAGGCTCGGATACGGCATCTCCATCCCACGCAGGCAGCGATGTCCGCTCCCGTCTGTCGTGTTAGCCTGTCTGTCCCCATAAGGGTCACCGCTTTCCAATCAGCGTTATTTAAAAGCACTCGGGCTGTGGCTGCAGCAGCCCCAGCTAACAGCAGAAGCCGGTTGTCCGTATTTCCCAATGCTTGCAGGCGCGGGCAGGGAAAGCAGCATGTGCTGGTCCTAATGGGCATGCCATATCTGAGCGGCTGTTGTCCCGTAGGATCCGCTGCCTGGAGCACAGTGCTCACACAGAGAGGGAATGACATGAGAAGGGACACAGGAAAGGAAAGGACCTACAGGCATACCCTAAAGCTGATGGTCCACAGCGAGTACCTTTGCTGTGATTGATCAGGGGGACCGCGGGGACCCAGCTCCCTGCTTCCCACCCCCTTCATTCCGCCCTTATGGTCCATGCCTGCTCCTCCACAGCTCTGGATGCCATCCCAGAGCCTGTGGCACAGGTCGGCTGCCCTGTGGAAAGCCGCCTGTCAGCACCGTGTCCTTGGGCTGCTCTCTCCCCTGGCTGGGGTGGTTTCTGCAGCACGTTGGTCAGGAAGCAGCTTACCAGGAGGAACAAAGGGGATGTTGTCCAGGAGGGAACGGGTACCTCTCCCCGAGCTTCAGCCTGCTGCAGCGCAATGCTGAGCCTCTCCGGGGCTGCCCTTCCTTCAGCGCTAACAGAAATCCTATCACAGTTATTACATGTTCACCAAAGAGCACAGAGGTGTGCTAGGACCCGGGCAGGGCTCAATGACAGGACAGGGAACCAAAATGCTCTTGTGCTGCACTTACACCTTTCCCTTCTCCTAAGAAGAACCGGGTGGTTTGGGGGTGTGAGAGACCCCACATTGCAGGGTCCCAGCAGAGACAGGCATGAAAGGAGGGGAAGCTCCATCCTGCTGCATCCTTCATGCCCATCTTCCCCAAAACACCATGACAATGGGAAGGAAACCCATAAACACGCCGTGATTTAGCACAGCAATCCGCTGGATAAACCTGACATTCATTGTAAGCCAGCTAATGGCTGACAACAGCAACTGGTGTCCTGAGGAAGAGCTCAGCCCCATCCTTTCCTCCTGCCAGCAAGAAGATGCCTTTTGCTTTAGCTTATGGCTTTTTATATTGCACCAGGTCCTTCTTATAAATCACCAACATGATTCTTGACAATGGTGTAGCATATACAAATGAAATTGTCTTTCCTTTCTGCATTCTCCCAGCTAATTGAAAAAGAAAACCTATTATTATTATTATTATTATTATTATTATTGCTATTATGGCTCTGTTTTCTGCTCATTTTCCCCATCTTCCACTCAAGACCAAGCTGCTGCCAGAAAAGAGATCTGGTGGCAGCTGCTGTAGATGCCATCCTCCCCACTGCTGCAAGAAGCCAGGGCGGATGTTGCTCATGGCACATGGCAGATGCTGAGTGGACGTGGGAACAGTCCTGCTGAGCCCTGACCCCTCGAGGACCCATCTCCTGTGAGCATCGCCAATGTCCTTGGGTCACTATGCAGCAGGACCATCACAAAGGACAAAAAGGGCTTTTTTTCCCTGACTAGCCTTGCTGCCCTGTTGAATCTTATAATCAGCCTTTCTTATGCTGTGGCTGTTCCTTGAATAAGGCTGGCTGTGTTTGCTCTGCAGCGTAAGTCTATAGCCTGATGCTGCCAGGCCACTCAAAGCATATGAGGGAATGTAGACATGGACAACACCTGAGATGCTGCTCAAATGGACCAGGAAACCATGGAGAGCATCTTTGTGCTGCCGACCTTAACTGTGCACATTTGCATTGGGGGAAGGTTTCGCTCCTGGTGTTCCAAGCCTGGATGCGGATTGATGCTGGAGTTGGTGGTGTCCAGCCTGAAGGAGCTGGCAGCAAACCAGGATGGTGGAGATTTTGTCAAAGTTTAGGCAAAAGAGACTTAAAAGGCACCTTTGAAACTTGCATTTGCAATCTGACTAATGAGAGCTTTGCTGCTGAAGGAAATGGGAATAAAAGCGTAATTGCTAATTACTGAATCCCTACAAGAAAGCTATGGCAGATGGGCAACCATGCGCTTGGGACAGTTACAGCCAGAGCCTGCTTTGTACTGAGTTAGAACACAAAGCTTTTAAGGGCATTTAAGGGTCTGGGCTTTATGTATGAGCAAATGAGCAATCCAGCAGCAAGAGCAACTGCTGCCTCCATGACAGCAAGGGCAGGAATCCTGTTGATCATAAGATCAACTTGTTCAAAGCCTAAGCTGTTTTGTCTCTAATACAAGTATGAGACTCCTGAAGTTGCTGGGGAACTTTAGAATCCACAAGACTGGGAAACCCAGCATATTTGGGGGTCCTTTTTCCATTGCCTTCCAGACTGCTGAGTGCCAAGCATCTCACACAAGGCTTTTACTTGCAATGATGGTTTAAATGATTAAAAGCCTATAAATGGTTGAAAATGGTTAAACACACACCTCCTCTTAAAATAGAGAGATGCTCTGGTTGGGAGATGAAGGAATGTGTAGCAGACGAGGTGACGGAGGTGAATGGGAAAGGTTTCCAGCCCTGAGGTATGAGATGGAAAGGATGTGGATGCCTGGGCAGGAAATATCCTCTGTAGAAGAAGAGCCTCTGAAGACGGTTTCATGCCCAGGAGCAGACTAGGAGGACCGTGCAGGAGGAGCAGGACTCCCACAGTCAGTTCCCAGGTCCCATGAGCTGGAGGTTGGGAATATCCCTTCCTGCTGCATCCTGATGCTGGTGCAGGTACCAACTGCAATTCCCAGTCAGGGGGTTATTGCTGACTAACTCTCTACGTGGGCATTTAGGAGGGAGGTGGGAAGGAGCTGCAAAGCCCAAACCCTGTGGAGCAGCTTCTCCCTTCCCCTGAGGTGTAACCCAGGCTCTGCCAGCTCCCAATTTTGGGATGTGTCCCTGCCTGCCTTCCTGAAACCTGAGCCATTCCCTCCGCGCCATGTCTCCTTAGAGGTCTTTCCTCTCTCCTTCCTCTTCTTCTTCCCCCTCCTCCTCCCTCCCTTCCTCCCTTGCTTTTGGGATGCTCTGCCCCGGGATGGGATGCAGGGCTGCTGTCCTGCCCTAGAGCTGCAACCCAGCTGACAGCAGCCCCAAAGATGCAAAGAGATGACGGGCTGGAGCTGTTCAGTTGATGGATGAGATGCTTTTCATCTTCTTTTTTAACGATTTTCAATTAATTTACTAAACAAGATCTCACCTAACGAAAAAATAATTCCTGCCTCATCCCCATCACCTTTTCCTGGGAATATTCATTTCAAAAATTGTTTGTTAAGTTTTTTAACTAACTCGCCAGCTTTTTCCTTTACTTCAAAAGAGAGCAGTGATTTCTGGGATTCAGTATACCCATTGCTATACTGGAAAGGCAATACCAAACAGGTATGTAGATTTACAATGTTTTTTCATGGGTAAATACAAATAATGGTATGACGGGGCCGCTGAAAGACTCAGTTCTTACAGTTGGATAGTTGAAGAGTGACAGCTCAAGAGCAAGGGGGTCTGTCCAGCCTTAGCTATGGGGACGAAAGAGGACCAAAGGACATGAGGGGATTCGGGTCCTGGCTGGAGGTGGGAGTTAGGCATTGTGGGTGTTATTTGGGGTGAAATCAGAGACTTTCTATGCCCTACCCTGTAAGTTTTGCATCAGGCACAGTGGTCAGTGTAGGGTAGGGGCTGATGTGGGTTTTGATGTTTTTGCCATCAGATGCACAATTGGGGTTTACTTTACGTAACAGCTTGAAAGACCCTTGCTTGAAGGCACTTCCAGGAGCTCACGTTTACCAACCCTTTAAAAAGGATGCTGTGCTTTGCTACAATGGCTTATTAACGTTTAAAAGCAGCCTTTAGTCTATAGGTACCCTTAAAGGTGCCCAAAACCCCTCGTTGCAAGGAAAGGGGGTTAAGTTTGCAGCAGAGCATTGGGGTGAAGATGGAGAAGCAGACACAAGAGAGAAGGGAAAGTTGGGTTTTACCTGCCTGGGGTCAGCCGTGGCTCAGCACCGCAGTGGTTAATGCCCCGTGCCAGGGAGCAGGAACGCGCTGGCTCCGGCACAAGAATGGCCCTGGATGACAACGTCCCTGCAGGCAGGACACGATGCGAGGGTTTGGCCAGGGCAGGGCAGCAGCGGGGCCGTCTGTCAGCCCCGCCGCAGGGGGACAAAAGGGGACATTATTCGGAGCGGCAGGAGGGATGAATGGAGCATTGAAAGCGCCACCTTAGGGAGTGGATTGGTTTTCATGCCCATCGCGGAGCTGCCTGTCTGCTGGCTGGTGTCCTCCGAGCCTTGGGCAGCAGGAGCTGAGTGGTGAGAGCAGAGAGGTGGAATGGGGATGTGCCCCATCCACACGGCTCTGCATCCTGCGCCTTCAGCACTGAGTGACTGTCATCTCCCACTGGTGCATACAACAAAGCCAAAGGCTTGCCCTGGAGGCTTGGAGCACACCCAACCTATGGTCTTGATGGACACATGGGAGCTCTTCCCACTGCGTTGGAAAACCAGGAGAGCAAAAGGCTGCGAGAGGGACGCTTTGCATCCACAGAGATGCTTTTTGGTCACCAATACATCAGATTTCAAGGTCCTTTCCCAAGTTTCTCACCATCAGTAGATGTTTCAAGCAGCAGCCGCCGGTACCCACCCCTCCAGATGTGCCTTGTGTCTGCTGGAGGGACTAATGCAGGGCTGTGCTTAGCTGAGACTTGCAGCTTGGCTTTAGAGCCAGCGCATGAAAGCATCCTCACGATGGCACTGCTCCACCAGCTCACGCTGCCGTCCCAGGGCTGCTGGCAGCGCGATGCTGGGACCGCTGGGACGCTGGTCCCTCTCCCTGAGGGGAAATGGAAAGCAGGATTAGCCCCATTCCGTTCCCAAAGTGAAACTGAGCTAGGAGTGCATCAGTGATTCCTGAAGGGAGCAGTGAATGAAGAGGAAACGGCATTTTATTTAATCTCTTCCTCGTTTTCTGCCTGATGTTCCTATTTGATTCCCATCTTGTCCCTGTGGATTTAGCATCCCCCAGGTGAATGAGGTTTTCCTGTCAGATCTGAGAGGTTTCTGTCTTCCCATATGAATGCCTTTCCCTGCTTTTTTTCCCATTGGATGCCAAAGAGCACCAGCGGAACCTAGACAAAGCAGAGGGTTGGTCATGGCTGTGTCAGGGCTGGGATGGGGAGCTCCTTCACAGCTCTGCCTGGATTCAGTGTGTGACTCAGTTTACCCACTTGTGGCATGGGATATGTGGCATATATGTGCTATGGGGTCTGAGGCCCATCCTTCAGCCGATACAGCAGCCTAAAGCTCTCCCTGCTCCCAGTTTTGCCTCATGGATGGATGTGGCCCTGCAGCTTCATCCTGATGCTCAAAACCTCTCTCTTCCTCTCAATCAATCCAACCTGAGTTGTTTTTCCTGTCACTCCTGGTCATGGCTCCAGTAAATGATGATGAGGGGTGTTGTGAGTCCTGCATGGCCTTTGGTGTGGCACAGGCTCTACTGTCCATCACCACTAACACTGCTGTCTGCACGTTTCAGGGACATCCTCCTCTCAAAACCCATCTGCAGAAGGACCACGACGCAGCAATGAGACTCAGTCCATGTCCGGGCACCTGGCATGGCACAGGGATGCTGGATATTGGGATGCTGATGCCAGCCACACTGCTCCTTCTCCTCCTCTTCCTCAGCCCCACTGGTGAGCCTCCTCATGGTGCGGTGGGAGAGGTAGCTTTAGATACCCACCATCTCCCTCCTGGCTTTGCCGAAGGAGATTGTCCTCATGGAGCAGGAATATCATGTTGTCCCCAACAGCGCTGAACATGCACAGGGGTGGAATGAGCAAGTTAAGAACTTATCTCCCACCACGACCTATGCACGATGCCAAATGCAGCAAGGGCATCCTGCTGAACACCCGTCCCTTGAGAACACTGATCCCAATCACTCCTGGCAGGCATTGTCCTTCCAGGCTGGAATTGGGAAAAGCCACTCCTATGTAGGAACAGCTTAATTATCCTGGTGTGACTCTATCAGGGGAATTACAGCCGGGCGCTGGGGACACCCTCCTGCCTCAGTAGAGCCCCACAAGACAATCCAGCCAGAAAGCTGCTAAATCACTAACGGAGGGTGCATTTGGTGGTTATGTTAAGCAATATGAATGGGACAGTGTTTACTTTGAGCTTGTTTCCCCTTTCCTTTTGGCCTTGTGAAGCAGGATCAGAGAAACATGGAGGGCTCCATCTCCGCTCAGAACCTACTGTTTTCCTCTCATCCCTCATTGCTGCAGACATAACAGGCACATCTCCTTCTGGCCTCTTGTGACTTTGCTGGAGGTTGCTCTCAAATGAGTATTTCAGAGCTTTGATTTTGACTTAAAGGGAGATGAATATTGAATATATAACA
The DNA here is from genome assembly GCA_032466535.1 of Forpus xanthops. Taxonomy (NCBI): domain Eukaryota; kingdom Metazoa; phylum Chordata; class Aves; order Psittaciformes; family Psittacidae; genus Forpus; species Forpus xanthops. The sequence goes on from JASSUY010028853.1 coordinate 7,873, forward strand.
ACATCCTTCTTCTCCACTGCTTCCTTGGCACTGGAGTGGGCTCGGTGTTAAAAACCAGTACAAACCAAGAACAAAAGCTCGTCCTAAAAAGCTACATTCTTGTGAAAGGGGGATCTGAGTTACCTCTCTCCTGTTACCCATCCTATGGGGCTGCCGTGTCCCTCATCATCCTCTGCCTCATTGAGCCTCTCTGCTCCCTTGGTCTCCTGTTTAGTCCCTGCATCTCTCTTTGCATTACAGCATCACTCTCCACCCTTCCTGGGTCCAGCTATGGGTGGCATCTCCCCCTTAGCCCTTACTCCTGGGTGCTAAGTCATAGTTACAGCAGCCAGCTGCCTTACTCCCATTTCCCCTAAGGCTTCTAGGTCTTGCTTTGGCAGCCTTGCTTTGTAGCTGACTTCATAGTCTCCCAGGCAACGTTCTAAGCAAGGCAAAAGGGAGGTGGGTTCATCCGCTCGACCATCACATTGCTTCTCATGGTGGTGATATCCTCCTCCGAAGCGGCAAGGATTGACCTTCCTGTCGCTGCTTGTGGGCTGAGTGTGAAGCAGGACAGGGCTGCTCCAAGCCAGGGGTAGGAAAAGAGGCCACAGAGCTACCATGGGTGTTGATCACCCCTGGGGTGTTATAATTGGTGTGGAGGGATTTAACTTGGGAGATGTCATCCATCTGTGCAGCCGTAGTCTCATCTCGAGGTGCTCTGCAGCCTTCCAGCATCCTGAGGTTTGCAACCCCCTGAGGCACCATATGGGACAATGACAGGGACATCCACAAGGTCCAGACACCCGTTCCCATCCACCGTCCCCCAGGGCATCATCCTGCACAAGCTGGAGACCTCAGTGCCTTGTGTGTGCAGCATCCAAGGGGGCCCCCACATCACTCAAATTGGGGCTGAGAGGGGTTTTATGCCCATGTAACACCCAAACTATGGCAGAGGGGCCAGCTTGGTGTGGAGAGCAGGTTGCTGGGGAGCTTTGGATCTGCCCATGGCAGCATCCATACCCCTGGGTGTGGGGTTGATGGTAGAGTGCTTTCAGAGCCCCTCTTTAAGCCCAGCTGACTGGGATGGGGATGCATCCTGCAAGTGTTCATCTCCCTCCAGGCGCTCTTTGCTCACCTTGGGCTGAGAATTGAATAGGAATGAAAGCCCCAAGGCAGCTGCTTCTCCTGTGTCTGGGAAGCTGATCCCCAAGGCAGAAATCACCTGAGGGCTGTCTGAGTACAGCAGACATGGAGCTGCCCTTCCAGAGACAGCTGGGATCAAGCGACCACATCCTGATGCTCCCTGGATTATAGCAGCCCCAGCCCTGGCGCTGCAGTAGCTCTCCCTTGGGTTTACATGAAACCTGTTTTGTTTAATGGGATGACCAGGGAGGAATCCCTCCTCTCCCACCTCACTCTGCTCCTTCCTGCAGCAGGAGGATGTTTCTGCATCAAACCCTTGCTATGCCCTTGGAAGCATCACCCAGGCTCCTGCTCCCAGCCAGGCTGGGATCCCATGTCCATGGTCCATGCTCCTCTCCACTCCCTCTGCCATGCACCTCTTCTGTTGGAGCTTGGTGTCATCAGCACCCCGAAGGGTGGCAATGAGGGGACAGACACCCACCATGCCCACCTGATGTCACACTCCGAGCTGCATCCATCCTCACTGCAGGAATGCTGCAGTGATCTGATCCCTTTCCTTCTCCCTTGCAGGCATCAGCTCGGAGCCCTCACTGCTGCCATTCCCAGGTGAGATCCTTCTTTTCAAGCCATTCTTCTCCAGGAAGTTTTGTAGTTGAAAAGTGTGAGTTTTGGTAAGAAATGGGGCTTGGGAGATTGCAAAAAGGAAATGTATTAGTTTGGAACAAAAAGCAGCAACGAAGAGCTGAACTCCTTTTACAGAAAGGAATTAAGAGATTCCTTGTTATCCCTATTCTGTATATTATCCCAAGAGGGTAATTTTATCACCTCCTGCAGACTCCCTGTGCCATTTGTTATGCCTAAGCAAATAATTCCCTGGATGTGGCCAGCCAGAGGTGCTTATGCACCCACAGTTTGAGAGATCATCTCTATCCCACCAGCTCCCATGTAGGACAAGGCCTGGATGGTCCATTGAAGCTAATGAGAATCAGCTAATTGTATGTTGTCACTTGTCACCATCGTACGTGATGCCACATGTCCACTTTATCTTCTCCCGTTGGGTTATTCCCAAGGCCATTAGTAGACAAGATGATGGGATGATGGTGCCTCTCATGTATGTATTGAGATGTGTTGAGTCTTCATGGCTGAGAAGCCCATCATCAGCCACTGGGTAGCCAATAGCTGCCTTGTGCTACAGCAAAGGGCCACCACTTTATGTGAGGAGCAGAGATTTGGTGCCAATAGGGCTCATGCTGTCTTCATGGCACCTCCTGGGTGACCATTGCCTGCTGAGGGCCCTCTTTGTGCCCATGCTTGCAGAGATTCGGCTCTCCAATGGGCCCAGCCAGTGCCAGGGCCGAGTGGAGATCTTCTACAATGGCTCCTGGGGGACGGTGTGTGATGACGACTGGGACATCGTGGATGCCAATGTCGTGTGTCGCCAGCTGGGCTGTGGCCACGCCATCACCCTCCCTCCTGCCATGGCCTTCGGCCAAGGGAGTGGGCCCATCTTCCTGGACAACGTGGACTGCAAGGGGTGGGAGGTGGCCTTGAGCGAGTGCTGGAGCCATGGATGGGGCATCCACAACTGCTACCACTATGAGGACGTGGCCGTTGTATGCAATGGTAACAAGGTTTTTTTTCTTTGGGGAAAAGAGAGAAGAGGTGTGGATGCCCTGGGGGAGCACAAAAGTTGTGTCCTATACCCTGGGTCAGCCAAACCTCCTCTGCATCCTTCCTCCACCCCTTTCCTCCATCCAGGTCACCTCCCAGCTCAGCTTGCTGGTGCTCCATAAGGCAACCAACCTCTTCTGTGCTCCCCATCACTCCCAGCTCAGGGACTTTACAACCTTCCAGCAGGATCCCTTGGGAAAGAGCACATGCCGACCCACATTCCTGCCTCTGAGTCAGCCGCTGCCTGACTGCTCTTCCCCCTTTTGTCTCTTCTTGCTTTAAATTGCTGAGCTTTTCAGTAGGAAATGTTCCTAAAGGTGAGAAAAGCGGTGGAAAGCGTTGGCAAAAGTGGAACAGCTCCGTGCCCACCCCTATAGACCCAATGTGTTCCTCCTGCAGAGTTATGTAGGGTTTGCCCATCAGCCGCACATCAATGACTGATAATCGTGAGGATGTGCAGACCTGGAGCTCAGCCACGGCTGCAAATGCTCAGTGCATCCCTGCATCCCACAGAAGCAGGGCTTGGAAAGGGCTAGGATGCTGGGTTGGCAACCAGAGAGAAGAGGTTGTGAACTGAGCAGGAGCCCTGCATCAAGGCACTGCTGGAGACAGGACAGGGGACTGGAGAAGGAAGAGATGGGACTGAGGGCAGAGGAGCAGCTTGAGCCCTTTGGTGTTTGTAGCTTGGTGGGTGAAGGAGATGAAGGGATGCTCCTCTCCTGAGAGCAGATGCAGGAGTTCACCCAAGCACCAGATCCCAGGAGAGGTGCTTCCTCTGTGTAGAAGCTTTCAGAGGCCAGTCTGGATCTGTTGGCTGTGGTTACAGAGGGAAGTGTGGGGTCAGGAAACTCTTCTCCATGTTGGTGAATCACTTCCTTGGATGCTTCCCACAACCCTTGGCATGAAGTGGCTGCCTGTCAGAGCACCCCAGATTAACCCACCATGAGGAGGTGGGACAAGATGGCTTGAACCAACGTTGTTAGCAAAAGAAATAGGGGTAAAACCAGCAGTAAAATCAAGGTATTACTGTTTTTTCTATGTATATGCCATGATTTCGGATCCAAATCCCTTGAGAGGTGGGAAGCTATTTCCTCACAGTGTGGTGTCAGGGTTTAGTCCAGGTCCCCATGCCACAACTTCCAACTGTGCCAGCAGCCAATGTCCTGACTCCATCCATCCACCCACCTTCCTGCACCTACCATGGGGCAGATAGAGCCAGGCAGGGCAGTGCAGCTGCACACACATCTTTCTTTTCCTATTGGGGCTGGTTTGGCACAAACCCTCTTCCTTTCCATGGAGCGAAAGCCAGCACACGGGGCTCCTGGATGGACCAGTGTGGGATGGATGCTACTTCTCTGCTTCCCTTTGCAGAGCTGTCACCCACACAAGCCAGCGAAGGACCAACAAGCAGGACCCTCACAGCCTCAGCGCAGGATGGGGAAGGTAAGCTGCTTGGCTTCACTTATAGGGCACTGGCAGAGAGCAGCATCCATCACATTCCCTCCCGCCCCCATCACCCTCTGCCCCTCCATGAAGCACCCCAACACTCTGGCTCCAAGGGGCAGATCCCTAGGAACCCTGTCCTAACACTGGCCATGGCCAAACCCTATCCTGGATGCACCCATCAGCAGTGCTGCCCCAAAGCATCGCCCTTTCCCTGCTGTTTCTCACCTGGTCTCTTTGCCACCATGAGCACTGCCAGATGCAGGCTCGGTGGCGTCACTGTGTGGTGACCTCCTGGGGAAGGGATCGTCCTTCTCACCCTGTTACCAACCCTGCAGGCCACAGCAGCATCCGCCTGGTGAGTGGGGCCGATTCCTGCCAGGGCCGGGTGGAGATCTTCTACCGTGGGAGCTGGGGCACTGTGTGTGACGATGACTGGGGCCTGAGCGATGCCAGCGTGGTCTGCAAGCAGCTGGGATGCGGCCAAGCCCTGGATTACAAGAGCAATGCCTATTTCGGCTATGGCAAGGGGCTCATCCTGCTGGACAACGTCAACTGCGATGGCAGCGAGGCCTTCCTATCTGCCTGCGACAGCCTCGGATGGGGCATCCATAACTGTGGACACCATGAGGATGCTGGGGTCATCTGTGCAGGTATCAGGGCAGAGCATCCCTATCAGGGTGGAAATCCAGGGATGGCACTGTCTCCAAGAGGAAATGGCCTCAGACGGATGCTGATGTGCCCAAGGTCAGGCTGGGATCTGGGCAGTGTGTATGGTACCATCCTTTCTCTTTACCTGCCGTCATCCCGGTGCTCCAGAGCCTGGGACACAGCCCAGGCTGTGGTTTGCAATGGAAATCCTTCTGCTGGGCTGCCATTTCCCTGCTCTGCCGGCTGGAAAACCAGCCACCAGCTGGGCATTGGGCCCAACCGCCTCCCCTTCCCTTCCTGAGTGATGTATTCCTGCTGTTTCTCACTGATTACCATTTATAATGGCAATAATGCCCCTGAATTCGCTCTTCATCGTGGGAGCAGGAAGTGCCAACACTTTCCCTTTCCTACTATTAAGCGACAAATGGGCTGATGCAGGAGAAATCAGGCTGGTTCTTACTTCCCTAAACATCCCCATCCCATGGGCATGGGGCTGATGGCCCCACCGTGTGCAGCCCTTAAACAGTGGGGCTGGGGGGAACAAAGCTTTAGAGCCATCGAACCTCATAAAACCTACAGGAGAAGCAAGGGGCCCCTCAGTGCTGCATATGGGATCTCAGTGCTTGGGCTGGGTGGGAGTGGAGAAGCACCATGTCCAGCACCTGGGCAGCAGGGATGTGGCGATGGACACGATCCATCTCCATCTGCATCATCCTGGAGAACCCAGATTCCGGATCTGCCTCATGGAGACAGCAGGTTCACGGCTTTGTAGCTTCTCCCCGTGTGTCACCCGTGTCCCTTTGTCACTGCAGGGCTGGACACATCCACCATCACGTCCTTCACCACCTCGGTGGCCATGGACTATGAGGAGACATTCACTGCCACAGCCACAGGTAGGAGAGCAGCCACCCTGCTCACCCTTGTGCCATAGCCGGGGGCTTACTGGGGGGGACCTTGTCTCCTATGTCCTCCTGTGATCCAGCACGGTCACCCTGAGTCCTGCTGCACGTAGGTGAGCTGGGGGGTGCCGTTGACCACGGCAGGAGCTTGCCATGGGGCTGTTGCGGCGACAGAGGCCATTGGCACCAAGCACAGGGGCAGCGGGTGCTGGATCTGGACCTGCTCAGCACCCACCTCTGCCCGTGCTTGTCCCAGCAGTGACAGACAGCAGGGATCAGCCCTCCGAGGCCACCGAGGTGCTCACCACCACTCTCCTCACCATCGAGCAGGAAAGTGAGTGAGTGGCCACTGCTGGTCCTGCACAGCATCCTTATCCAGAGTATCCCCACAGCATCCCCAGGGGCTCACCCCATGCTCCCAGGGAGCTCTGCAGGAGTTCACCCCACATCTTCAGGATTCTCCCCATGCTCATAATATTCACCCTGGGCTGCTTGGGAGACACCCCGCGTCCTCAGGGTCACTCCACATTCCCAGGACTCACCCTGGGGGCTCACCCCATGCTCCTCAAGGGTTCACCCCATGCTCCCCAGGGGTTCACTCCATGCCTCTAAGGGCTCACCTGCACATCCCCAGGGCTCCCTCCATCTCCCCATGGGGTTACTTTTATTCCCCCATAGCTCACCCCTCATATCCAGGCTTCATCCCACACCCCTGAACCTCACCCTACACCCCCCCCAGACCTCACCCAACATCACCAGGGGCTCACCCACCTCTCCGGGGCTCACCCCATGCTCCCCGGGTGTCGCTCCTGTATATTCCCAGCGATTCCCCCATAACCCAAGGGCTCACCCCATCTCCCCACGCTCTCACCCTATACCCCGATGTCCACCGATTACCACAGCCCCCATCTCAGCCCCCCCCGTTCCCCGCAAGGCACCGGCGTGCGGCTGTCGAGCGGCAACGGGAGCTGCCGCGGGCGGGTGGAGGTGCGGCACCGCGGCACATGGGGCACAGTGTGTGACGATGACTGGGACTTCCCGGACGCGGCCGTGGTGTGCAGGCAGCTGGGCTGCGGGGCCGCGCTCGCCGCCACCGTGCTCGGCTCCTTCGGCTACGGCAGCGGGCCCGTGTTGCTGGACAACGTGGGCTGCGGCGGAGGCGAGGAGCGCCTGCAGGACTGCTTCCACCTCGGCTGGGGACAGCACAACTGCGGGCACCACGAGGATGCCGGTGTCATCTGCCAAGGTGCGGGGATGCTGGAGGGGTAGGACCGGGCGATGGGTTCGGATCGGAACATGGGGGTTTAGGGGGGACATAAGGAAGTTTCGCCCCTGTGAGAGTGGCATTGGTGCACAAAGAAATGGTGAAGGCTCCATCACTGGAGCAATCTGCTCCAGGGAGAGGGGTCCCTGCATGTGGTAGGCATTTGGGACTGGATGATAGGGTCCCTTCCAACACAAACCATCCTATGAGTCTACGATTCTTGCCTTGCCAGCTGGGTGGGAGGAGTGGGATGGATGCAACCATCCAGGTGTCTGCTTGGTAGCATGGAAATTCAATGGGAGGATTTTGGCCTCCAATCGCCGAGCTGGCTGTGGGAAATGGGGCTCTGGGTGAATGTGAGCAGCAGACAACGGGGCCGCTCCTGCCCACAGTGGTTGAGTGCTGTGGTGCCCAGTGATGTCTGGAGCAAGGGTACCACCTCTGCTCCCTGTTTGTGTCCTGGAAGTGTGGTGGCTGCCCATCCCACTCCATGCATCCCTGCATCCATACTCAGCCACCCCATGTTGCTTCTGGGGGGCCCTGACCCGGCCTAGGGGGGCACAGGCCTCCCCTGAGTCACTTTTCCCACCCCTTCCCCGCTGCAACAGATCCTGATGATGCTGGAGACCATTTCCAAGAAGCCACCACTACAGCCACCACACTGACCTCAACTCGTCCCAAGGATGGTAGGTATTGAGGTATCACCTGGAGATGTGGTACCAGCCCTGGGGATGCTCTGCACCAGCACAGGATGGAAACAGAGGTGGCTTGGACAGAGAAGCCTGAGGAACTGATATTGAGCAGCCCAAGGGAGGAGGAAAAGTCACTATGGTAGGACCATTAAGCTGTGGCTTCTCCTGGTGCCTCTAGGGTCCAGGCAGGGAAGGTGAGGGACCTCAGGTGATGGACCACTATGTGATGATGGGGAGAGGAGGCGATAGAGCTTGTTGGGGAGAGAAGATGATGGAGTTTGATGGGAAGAGAAGATGATGGAGCTTGGTGCAGGAAGGAGGGAATGGACCAAAGGGTCTGAGCTGAACAGAGGTTATTGTCTGTTCATTCAACTTGAACATCCACCAAAATGCTTTGGGAGTCAGCCCCAGCTCACCCTTTGTGCTCCTGCCTGTGCAGAGGCAGTATGGGAACTGTGCAGCAGCAAACACCCACTGATCATCCGGATTTCACCTTGGGACCAAGTGGGCCATTCTCCATCATCCCTGCGGACCCATACCAGCGGGTACCACTGCACCAGGGGCGATGGTGACACAGACAGGGTCCTCCTCACCCTCACCCCATCCCCTCCGCAGGGTCCCTGCGCCTGGTGAACGGCAGCCACCGGTGCGAGGGGCGGGTGGAGCTGTTCTTCCTATCGCAATGGGGCACGGTGTGCGACGACGCATGGGACCTGCGTGACGCCGGGGTTGTGTGCAGGCAGCTGGGCTGCGGCCGCGCCGTGGCGGCCTGGGGCGATGCACGGTACGGGCAGGGCACCGGGTACATCTTCCTCGACAACCTCAAGTGCAAGGGGCACGAGCCCTCGCTGCTGCGCTGCTCGCACATCCGCTGGGACGTCCACAACTGCGATCACTCCGAGGACGCCGGTGCTGCCTGCAGCATCCGGTGAGCGGGAGCAGCACGGAGGTGAGCAGCGATGGGGATGGGGGGATGATGCTCACAAAGGGGCTGCTGCCTGGGGGCACTCGCTCGCAGCCTCAGTTTCCCCACAGGGGCGCTGGTTGGGGACTGGTTTGGACTCTTTGAGGATGGGGAGAGCTGGGTGAAGACTTGGTTTTATAGAACCATAGGATGTTTTGGGTTGGAAACAGCCTTAAGAACATCCAGTTCCAGCCCCTGCCGTGGGCAGGGACACCTTCCACTAGAGCAGGCTGCTCCAAGCCCCGTCCAGCCTGGCCTTGAACACTGCCAGGGATGGGGCAGCCACAGCTTCTCTGGACACTCTGTGCCAGCGCCTCAGCACCCTCACAGTAAAGAGCTTCTTCCTTATCTCCAACCTGAACTTCCTCTGTTTCAGTTTGAACCCATCACCCCTTGTTCTATCACTACTGTCCCAGATGAAGAAACTCTCCAGCTGAGTTTTCCTCAGCTCATAAAACACTGGCTGCAGCTTTCCCCCCCCGTTGTGGTTTGAGCCCCTCGTGCAGTTTGCTCACTCACTCCCCCCTCTTTCTTCTCCCCTCTCCCAGAGGGATGGGGAGGAGAACTGGAAGAGTCTAACTCCCATGGGTTGAGATAAGGACAGCCCAGTAACTAAGGTATAACACAGATCACTACTGCTACCACCAATAGTAATAATGGAAAGGGAAATAACAAAGGAAGAGAATACAACCGCTCACCACCCGATACCAAGCCTGACCCAGCAGTGACCACAACTGTTCCGGGTAGCTGTCCCCAGTTTATATAGTGGGCATGATGTGACTCTTTGGTCAGTTTGGGTCAGGTGTCCTCTCTCTGCTTCCTCCCGGCTTCCCCTCCTCCCTGGCAGAGCATGAGGCTCAGAAAATCTTTGGTCAGAGTAAACATTACTGAGCAGTAACTGAAACCATCCGTGTTATCAGCACTGTTCCCAGGCCGAAACACAGCACTGCACCAGCTACCAAGAAGGAGAAAAATGACTGCTACTGCTGAACCCAGGACACCCCCCCAAGCCGCCCCTTGGGAAAACAAATCCAGTTTGCTGTGAAATCTGGTTGGTTTCGGCCGTTTCTTTAAGAGATGAGGAAAATGGATTTTCAGCAGTGAAAACGACATTGTGTTATGCTCAGTGTAAAAAGGGGGCTGAAACCAAACCGGGACATTCCAGTGGCTCTGCACTGAGTCGCTGTAGTTCTGCAATTTGCTTTGCAACCCCCAGCAATGCAAATACCAGGTTTTTGTTCTCCTTTTGGCATAAGAAGTACCAGATCCTCACCAATTTCCTTGTAGCAGAGATGCAGGAGCCGGATCTCGCACCATCTGCAACCCCATCCTGCTTTGCTATTGCCCAGTATTTCTCCCTCTTGCCCATTCCACCTATTTCTTCTGCTGAGATTTCCCTTCAGCACAGCCACTCTCTGTGTCATTTTCCTATGATGAAAATCCATAGGGAAACCCTCAAATCCCTTCCCAGCACAAGAATGCTGAACCGAGTCCCTCCCCAGGATAACACCGCTGTGGTAAGGGCTGTATCCCTCCCAGCTCAGGTGGAAGGACCCATCCTGCAGCCCCATCATTACACGTGATGTCTGATGGACACCAGCAAAGTGACCTTCCTGATTCCATGGATGGGGTGCGAGGGTGGGAATGGCTCATGCAGAGGCATGGAGAGGGTCCTGGATGCTCCCTCTGCCATGCTCGCTCCTCTGGTTGTGCAATCTTTGTGTCAATAATAGGTTGTGCATATCCCTGCCTTGTTCTGGGGGCATTTTCTTCCCCATTTTTTTCTTATATGTGTTTGGGATCATTTTGTGAATAAGTAAAGACCTTTGAAAGTGTGCAGAGTCATGGAATCATGGGATCATAGAATGGTTTGCATTGGAAGGGATGTTAATGCTTTTCCAGTTCCAACCCCTGCCATGGAAAGGGGCACCTTCCACAAGAGCAGTTTGCTCCAAGCCCCATCCATCCTGGCCTTGAACACTGCCAGGGGTGGGGCATTCACCACTTCTTGCTTCCCTGCCATTCCCTGGGAGGGGAACAGGCGATGCCCCAGAGGTAAGGGCTCAGCTCTGGCTGCCCAATACTGATGTAAATCCCTTGCTGCCCCCCAAACATCCCTCAATTCCCATCTAATTAGGAATTGATGTTGGACCCTTCCCCTGCCCCAGCCCCAGGATGACAGCCCTGACCCCCACCAGGCATGTAGGGGTGAGGTTGGGTCCAGATTCAGGTTGGTTCTCGTTGGGATTTGGCAGTCCCATGGAGCTGAAGTGGGTGCATTGTTGTTGTGGTGCTGTACAGGCTCTGCAGTGCTGATGGCCGTAACTCCAGTGCTGCTTGCTAACAACTGAGGGGCAAATGGGAAGAGACTGTCCTGGGAGCTGCAGACCCTGCTCCTGTGTATTCCTGCCTGTGGCGAGAGGCTGGGAATAGGATACAGGGCCCCTGATTTGGGGAGGCTTTTCTGCACCCCAATTGGGCATCACATATCACGGTGTGGCTCTGGCATCACGCTGATATCGATGTCTCTCCACTGCTTCTCATGGTCTGGGCTTTCCCAGCACCCACTCCAGTGGGAAAACTGAGGCACGGAAGCATCTTCCAGGCACATCGTGCTGGCAGAATTGGACATGGACCTGCTGGGACCCTGGGAGAAGGCAGGGAGCTGGAGTGTGAATAAACCCCTCCATTCACTGTGCCCCCAGGTCCCGCATGCTCAGCTGCCTTCTCGCCCCCCTGCTGTCTCCACCATCCCCTACCTCGCCTCCTGTCTCCAGCCAGATGGGCAATGCCTGGGTCCTGCTGGGAGCAGGAGCGGGATGGAGTGGTCCTTGGCCAGTTTTCCCTGTTTTCCTCAGGGATTGTGCTTTGAGCAGGCAAAGCCGGGATGGGTTTTGGTGTTACCCCACACCTTGCTCCTCTTTGTTTTGGACTGGGAAGAGCAGGTCCTGTTCTCCCGAGGGTTAACCCTTCCACAGCCTGTAATCCGGCAAGTAAAGGGTTTCAGTCAGTTGACACAGCGCCTCCTCCCTTGCTTTACAGCCTTTTCTCCTTGCAGTCAGCTCGGGATGAGCTGGGATTCACAGGGATCCCCCCAGGCATCCCAGGAGCAAACAAGGATAACTTCTCCATAGGAGCAGGGGTGTGACAGGCAGGGTGGGAGCAGGGAACCAACACGGGGGATGCTTCATCCTGGTGCAGGGTACCAGCATGGGGGATGCTGCATCCCTGAAGCTGGGTACCAGCACAGGGGATGGTGAGTCCCTTGAGCAGGGTACCAGCAGGCACGGATGCTGGTGGAGTGGGAGCATCCTGTGGGATGAGAGCCAGGCAACAATGGTTGTGTGGGAGCTGGGAGAAGCCTGGTGCCTGCCCAGCTCTTATCCTCTTGCCGACGTCAGCTGTTTGCTGTGCCTGGAGCAGCTGCAGCTCCACACCAGTCAATGCCATCGATTAGTTCCTCTCCTGTCCCTGGAGAGGGGCTGGGGTGAGGGATGGCAGAGAGGGAGAGAATGAATATTTCAGGAGGTCCAGGCAAAAGCTGGGGTTATTTTGAGGCCAGGATTTATGGGCTATTAGGGATAAGGAATGAGTCTGTGCTGGGGAAAGAAGACCCATTAATCCAGGCTGAAGGAGCACAAATGAGCAAGGGGAAATGGAGGAGGGTTTAATTATTGTGCCACATTACAGTATAATAAGCCAGGCCTCTGGCTGAGCCCTTGTGTTGGGCTCTGGAGCTCTGCAGAACTAGGGCAGGCAAATGAGTGCTTGTGGTTAAATCCCCCCATAGCTGTGCAGGGAGGGATGGGGGTCCCCTAGTTTTAGTCCTATAGGACCAGTACGAGACCAGTAGAAGCGGTTCTGGGATGGGGTATGGAGGATGCACTGCATGCGGAGGGAGCTGCAGAGTGTGGGGATGGCTGGAGGAGCCCATGGGTCAGTGCCTGGTGCCAGGGGTGCCCCTTCCAGGGTAGATCAGCCCCATAGACCCACCGTGCCCCATTAAAGCAATCCCATCTGCACTGTAACCGGAGGAGCTGGGCACTGGTGCAGAGTGAGTCAGTGCCATAGGCAGCCCTGGCCCGGGGAGCATCCCTGGCTGTACTGTGCCCAGCATCATCCGGGTGACCTTGGGCTCTCTGTGTGTCGTCGTCTTCCCCACCCCCCCCCCCGCCCGGCTCTCTCTGCTGCCTCTGCATCACCCAAGTGCCTCAGTTTACCCGGGGACACTGGGGAGAGTGGCCCTGGCTCACCCTTTGGCACCTTTAGGGAGCTGCAGAAATGCGGCAGCCCTGTCTGGGGGCACCCCGGGGGTATCAAGGGGCTGATTAAACCTCACTGGTTACAGCCTCCCCCATCCCCTGCAATGGGGAGGTCCTGAGGATATAGGCACCCACGCAGGGATGCAGGGCAGGGACAGTCTGGACCACATCCCCCTCCGGTGGGATGGATGAGCACCAAGTCTCCCTGCAGCATCCCTGCAGCAGATCAAGTCCCTTGGGGTGCCAAGGTCATACCACACTGGGGTGCCGGAGCCGCTCATTGCACCCCACGCCGGAGCAGTGTCCTCCTTCCCAGCTCCTGCCTCCCGCTGACGTCACCGCCGGAGCCAGGAGCTATTTTGGGATCTGCAAAGTCACTGGCGCAGTTATCCCGCTGGCAAAGGGACCGCGGGGACCGCTGCGCTCCATCACCACCAAGCGCCGTGCTCGGGGCTCCGCAGCCACGGCCCGCGGGCACCGGGGTAACCGGCCCCGGCTGCAGATCCTGCTCCATTCATCACCGCCTGCTCTCCCGTTAATTGTGTTTCGCTGCCCCACGTGCGCCCCTGAGCTCTGGCAAAAGCCGCCTCCTGCATTTAGAGACAGGCAGGGAAGCTATACCTGACAGCGATGAGGGCGGTGTGCTTCCCATGGGATGCCACAAGTGAGGAGCTGGGAGCGGGGGTCCTAGGTAGGCTGCCTCTGATTGTGCCTTTGGGTTCATCCAGCCTGTATCATCCCGGATGCAGCCACTGGGGTGCCACTGGGTGCTCCCGGATGAGCACTCATAGTCCCGTTTTTCCCTGTCCCAGGGATGGGGATGTGCCGTGCACTGCTGTCATAGCAAAGGGACACCCGTCCGCAGGGTACAGCACAAGCTGACAGGGGGGTTCTGCTCTGAAAGTGTCTTTGCGCCTGGGGACATAGGGACAGTTAGAGAGGACAGTTAGAGGGGACAGCCCCCCTCCTTCCCCAGTGCTGGCTGCTTCTTCCCTCCCAGTAACCTCCAGGTTATGGCCGAAGGGGACATGCATAGAAATGCAGCAAGAAGCTGATGCTGGCAGACTCCAAAGACTCCGAAAGAGGGGCTAAAAAATCCCTTTTCAAATCCCAACACCTCCCTATGTGACCCTGCACCTCTTTCAGTTCCATCCCTCAGGAAAACAACTCAAATCCTCATTCCCAACTCCTGGAGAGGAGCCATAGCACAAATCAGTGCTCAGCTCCCCAAACCCCGAGGTTTTGGGCAAGGAGACCCACCGGGCTGGATGCAGCCCGAGGGATGGGATAAGCAGAGCAGAGACCCTCTTGTCACCCCATCAGTTTGAGCCCCAGCTTGCCCCTGGAAGGTAGGGGGGGTCCCACCTGCACTGGGGCTGAACCCACCTCTCCTCATGTGGGGATGGATGGAGCTGGGTGGGCACAGGGGTCCGGGGATGGCTTTGGGGTTACAGGGCCCATGGGAAGGCAGTACAAAGGTGGGGAGCGTGTGGTCCCCCCGCCGGCGCTGGAGCAAGGGTCGGTGGGGCTGGGAGCTGCGAGGCTGTGCTGAGTCACGCTGCAGAGCAGGACTGCAGCAAGCTGCCGCCCGCCTGCAATGGGGACGGTGTGACAGCCCCGGCCCTCCTGCCAGCCCCTCTCCTGCTCCGGGGGGGCAGGATGCCGATGGGGGGGGGGTGATGCTCAGGATGAGGGATCCCCAAGGTCTCGTTGTCTCACTGCTCCCAGCCTTTATTGCACTTCCGCAGCTCCTTTAATAGGGATGGGGCAGCTCAAAGGTCCGAGGGCAGGGAATGGGGAGGACTGAGCTGTCCTTGGAGGACGTGTCCCCAGCCCCAGTGTCCCCCCATGTAAACACAATTAGGGGGGCAGCACAGCACAAGAAGGTACTTGGCACTGCTGGAACATAGCACTGGGGGGGATGTTGGGAGAGCACTGACAGAGACCCCAACAGCTCCCACCCAGAGCCACCAATGGGGCTGAGCATCCCACATCCCAGCAACCCCCCTTCACAGGACAAAGGGTTGAGGCAGGTTCCTGCTGTAGAGGGAAACTGAGGCAGTGCCCATAGGATTGGCCCCACATGCTGACACCTCCCACACTCAGAGCCTGGGGTAGCCCCATCCCGCAGGACACTGGTGACCATCCTGGCAGCTCAGAGCTGCTTCTGGAGGCACAGAGACAGGCAGGGCTGTTTTTAGGTGCTCCATAAATGCTGTCTGGGCGGTATTTATATCGGCTCCTTCAACAAGAGCTGCCATCCGAGCCTGGTGCTGCTGAATTATTAATGTCCTGCGGGGATGCGTGGTGCCCACCTTCCAGATGGGTTAATGGGGGGGTTCTGCACCCCAAGTCCCCGCCAGCACCCACAGTGAGCACTGACAATGTGGGTACCGTAGGGATACACATCCTGCATGGGAGCATCTTCCCATGAGAGCAAGGCTGAGGGGGGATTTTCCACATGGAGCACGCTGTGACAGGGACATAGCTGCAGCTCTCAGCACCATGGTGCTCGTGTGGGTATTAGGAGTAAGGGGAGTGTGTTAGGGGTAAAGGGAGGGAGGGAGGTACTGGATGATGCCCTCATATCACATCTCTGTGGCTCGATGTGTTCCCAGGGATCCTCCTCCCTCTGAGCCCAGTTGTGGTACCCTGAGGGCATGGGCAGCCCCACTTGGTGTCAGGGATGATGCTGAGCAGGAGGAGCTGGTGCAGCAGAATTAATCTAGGTTGGGAGGTCCTTGAAAGCCAAATGAAAGGCCAGGGCTGGGCACAAAGCACTGCAGCTCCACAGACAGGGGGGAAGGAGATTCCTCCTCAAAGCACGGTCCTTCCACGGGCTCATCCATCACCTCCTGCCCACGAGGCAGAGTCCTGGCTCTGGGGTGCTTTGGGGCCAAGTTCACTCAGTGGTTGTGGGGTCCTTCCTGGTGTGTGGCAGGGTGAGGAGGGGCAGCGATGGAGCCTCGTGGCAGGTTGGGGAGTGCTGCTGTGGTGCAGGGAAGGAGGGATGCCCTGCGCCTGCTCCTGGGATGCTTCCCTTGCTGTGGCCAGGTGGAAAAGGGTCCAGGTGCTGGGGTTCTGTTGGGATGCTGGGACCTGCTATTCTGGCCCAGCATGAGTCAAACAGGGAGGACACAAGGGCGCTGCTGTGCTGGAAGGGAACACTGAGGCCAGATGATTCCTCAGCTTGCTCTTCACCAGCCAAAAGCCCAAACCCTGCACACAACAGAGGCCCGCGGCAGCAAGCGAGGGGTGAGGAATCCTGGATCCTTTTTCGGAGCAGGCAGCTGCTAAACCAAGTGAAAGAGGACTTCCTGCCATCCCGCACAGTGTCACAAGGCATTGACAAGGCGTAACGGGGAGGAAGGGAAGGGAAAGTGAAGAGAAGGACTCTTCTTCCAGGCCGTGGGAATTGACAAAGTGGCACATTTGAATGTTCCCGAGTATTTTTAATACCAGAGGTGGAATGAGGGTGATTGGGTTTTTCTGGGACATCTGAAGAACAGACCCACGTTCCTGTGATTCCCAACCCAGCAGCGCCTGGGCTATCACTGTCTGCAGGTTCCAGCCAGAGGTGGGAGAAGGGCATTTAGTGATGGGTATCCATGTGATGCCTCCACCTGCATGTGCTGTGCATCCTATGGGCCATTCACCGCCTAAAAGTCATCCTATTGCTTCCCAGCCTGTAATTCAGGAGAACGAAGCAGAGTGAGGGGTGCTGATTTATGGCATTGGAGCCCAAAAAGGGGGTGGATAAAGTGTGGAAAAATATTGGAGCCATTCCTGAGAATTTACAGCAGTAATGAACATCATGCTCTGACCTGTGGTGGGGAGGGAAATCATCTGCCTTGTGAAATGTATTTATTGCTGTGGTGCTTTGACAGGAATAAATCAGGATTTGCTCAGTCTGGGGCAAATAAATAGTGATTGTAAATTTGGACCAGTTGGGAACATGCTGCATTGATGCAAATTCCCAGGTTTGTATGGAAAAGCAATAGTTTTTTGTTAGGAAAGTTGATATTTGGAGAAACCAGAGGAGCTTCCAGGCCCACAACCACTTCTTCAGCTCCTGGCTCATGTTAGACATTGCCCATGAGAATCCAGGAATTACATCCATATATCCAACCCAAATGTGGCAGCATCACTCCAAAGGTGTCTGGGATGAGCAGGCAGCTTCACTCTGGTCCGTATACAGGACCCATAGAATCATAGACTCATGGAATGGTTTGTGTTGGAGGGACCTTCAGGGTCATCCAGTTCCAATCTCCCCTCTGGCAGGCGAAAGCCATTCCCCTAGTCCTGTCCCTACAGGCACTTGTCCAAAGCCCCTCTCACAGGTTCTTGTAGGACAGATCCAATAACCCTGCTTGACTTGGGTGATGCTCCCCAACATCTCTGGATACCTCCATGTTATTGGTAAGAAAAGGTAGCAAACAGCTGAAAAAAACAGTTTGAGACCACAACTCCTTTGCATTCTTCAGTATGGAACTCAAATTCTCTCTCCAAAGCCGGCGTCACACAGGAAACAGCACAAACCCCACTGCTGAGCTCTCAGGGATGATGCTGAGCCTCCTCAGAAGGATGAATGGGCCATTATCAGAAGAGAGGCATAAACTGCCCTTGTCCATGGGCACGTTCCTGTGATTGCTGTGGTGGTAAACAGAAGCAGGGCACAAGGGCTGTTCTCACACCAGGACCACGTGCACTGTGGGGTGTGGGGCTGGGGATGTGAGCAAAGGGACAACAGTTGAAGTTATAGAGGAAATGGAGAGGATCTGGGGTCTAGTTTCATTTATCTGGGAGTTCTGCTCTCAGAAGCTGTAAACAAAGAAGTGTTCTGTGTTAAACCCATTCAATCCCATTCTCTGTTACTTACAAAGCGGAGCTAAAACTACAGTAAAGAGGAGGATCTCGCCCCAAAATGATGCTGCTCGATAAAGCACCACCATCAGCATTCCCAAACCAGTTTTTGTCCACAAACACATGGATGAGGCCGTGGCCATGGGCAGAACAGCCAGCGCAGGCTGCGGCCATGGCCTTTCTCTGTGGAAACCAGCACATCCCAATGCCACTGATGTTTCCTGGGGGATTCAGGAAGGGGATCACAGGCGAGATTGCTGTGTCCTCCAAGGTCATCCTCACACCTCCCGAAACACCTGCATGGGGACCGTTGGCACGAGGGTGTGCGAGAGGGAGGACTGTGTTTGCCCATGCACAGCCATGCACACTGCCCCGCTCCCTCCAGTCGGGATAATGCATTTCCATTGGGATCAGCGCGGCTCCCTTTATTAACCCCCTCTCCTTCCTCCCGGCATCCTCTCAGCACTGCTTTATTCACAGGCTTTTTCGAACGGGGCTTCTTCCGGCTCCTCACGACCTTCTATTTCACGTGTTACCGATGAGGAGCACACCACGCTCCCAACCTGGACACTCATCCACGTTGCTCCGCAGTGGGTCGGCTGCGGAGCCCCACGGCGTGGGGAAAGGGACCGAGGGACCACGCTTTGCCCCGGGCTGCCCCACCATAGCCTGGCCCAGCACCACCACCCCCCCGGGGCCTGTTTCTGGTGCCTGGGCTCGGTGTGCCCGGTGGGGGCCGTGGGATCCCTCCGAGCGCAGTACCCCCCCGGACCCCCCCTGCTCCCATCCCCGTCCCCGCCGCCCCTCCCGGTGAATCAGCACGAGCCGACGGGACTCGGCGGGGCGGGGCTGGGTGAGCCCAAGGGGGCGTGGCCTGAGGGAAGAGAGGGGCGCGGCGGCGCCGCGCTGGGCACGATGGGAGTTGTAGTCCTTAACGTGCGGTCACCCGTTCCCAGTTAAGCCTACGAGGACCCCATCTCCCGTCGTGCCCCGCGCGGGGGCGGTGGGAGCAG
>JASSUY010028854.1:0-15739 GCA_032466535.1 Forpus xanthops
GGAACTTCACCTGACTGCCATGATTTTTCAAATATGATGGACAGTGGCTTAGCAACTTCATCTGCCAGCTCCTTCAGAACCCGCGGAGGGAATTCACCAGGTCCCATGGACTTGTGCACGTTCAGGTTCTTAAGATGGTCTTGAACCTGATCCTCTCCTACAGTGGCCTAAGATCTTCATTGTCACTGTCCCTGTGTCTGCCTTCCAAGACTTGGGTATGTTAAAGTCCACCTGCCTGTTACAGGTCTGTGAGGCTAAGTGAAGTAATTTTAATCAGATGTTGCCTTAAAGCAAAATGCTAAAGGATAAACAAATTTTGGAGTAATTTTGGGCAGCACTGCAAGAGCATTGGCCAGGTCAGTGCACAGCCCCAGGAGCAGTGTCAATTGGCAGCATGATATGCCATCCTTCAGAAAGGATGTACCCGAGCCTGAGCTGGGTATCTGGCTGGCTGTCATCATTCCTTGTCTCTTCTGCATGTACTGCTGGGTTTCAGTCACACTTGACAGGGGAGTAGGAAGCTTACAGGCCCTTCTCAAGTTTTGTGAGCATCAGAAGCTTGTGGGAGAGACCCAGTGAGCAAAAGCAGAATGGAACTTGGCTGCAATGTCTTACTGGCCTGTCAGCGTTGGTACCAGCTGGTCAGCCAGCACTGATAGCCCCTTGGCCGGCTATAGTACATGTCATGGAGCAGTGGGAAAAGCTGAGATAGCAGAAGTGGAAGAGAGGGGCGGCATGACAGTAATCTGTGGGAAACATGGCTTCTCTCTCTCTGTGGTTCACCATCAATTTGATCTTAGCTGCAATTCTATGCTGAGGCCTGATGTGTTGCTTGGGAGCTCCCTGTGGTCCCAGGATCCCATCCAGTTCCTGTAGGGCCACAGCAAACACAGCTCCACCAAAGAAAAGACTTGAGAAGTCCTGTTGGTTGATGGGATTCCCCTCTTTATTTTTTTAAGTTGTCTCAGACTCCTGTGGCTGTCCCAGGAAATCAAGAGCATTGAATGTGCCCCAGCATCAAAGGAAATCCCAGTTAGGCTTAAGGCCCTTGACTGGGCTTTGGGGAGCTGTGCTCCAAGGCAGAGGCCCCACTGCTTCTCCTGGCTTTGTCCCCAGGTAGGATATTTACCTTGGCATTGCTCCCTTTGGGTCTTGCCCTTATGATCAAACACCGAGCAGAACATGTACTCTGCCCAGCTGAAGACCATGTCACTTTCACTTCTAGCCCAATGGGCACAGAGAAAGTAGCGTGGGGCCAGATGCAAAGCCTTTTCCACAATACTGTGTGTTGTATAAAAAGATTGTGTGTTATAAAACTGTATTTTTTAATGATAAATATGCTCAGCAAGACAGACCATAAAAATCCTTGTGAAAAAGGGCGAGAGAATGGATGCAAATGAATTACAACAAATGCCTTAAAGAAAGCTGCTACCTAGAGAGAAAAAAGGGAATGGGTTTCAGCAAAGGAAAAGCCCAAAGTGCAGCACAAAGAGACAAAATGACAGAAGAAGAACTAAATGATAGGCAGGAACAACAAAGAGATAAGTCCTTGGCCAGGCATAAACATGCTGTAGAAAATGTTATAGTGGTGCTAAGGTGAGGCGCTGCATGCAAGGTACCAGGTAAAAGAACCCCTTCCCCAGAGACTGGGATCCAAGGGTGGGCAGGTGCCTTCAGGAGAAGAGTACTTCCTGCTTTCTCAATACCTATGAAGTTCTCCAAAGAGAGCTGCTCTGAGACCATGCCTTTGTTCAGTCTGCAGATTTCATTCCTATCTCTGAACTCATAGAGAAACCATAGCAAAAGAAAGCAGGTTGGTTGTCTTTGTGCCCCAAGATTGCGCAAACAAAGAAGTGCAACAATTGTGTACCTATCCTTATGGGATTTTTCTTAAAAGCATTCCTTCTCCTAGTGAACATGCACTGTACAGATGTCTGGCTTGACCTCCCAGGAGCTTTTCTTTGTGGTTTTTCAACTGATGATGAGAAGCACAGTGGCTTTCCATCCCTTCTGCTCTTTGTTTGAACCCAAGAGTTCCTGGTTGTGCAGATATGATGTTTTAATAAAGGAAGCGTTTGTAAGCAGAACATGCCCTCCTACATGAAGTTAAAAAGGGGCATAAAGACACAGCCCAGAATATCACCTCAAATCCTCCAATTTTCCCATGTGCAGGAGAGGGACAGCGAGGGCTGGACTGGCGTGGCATGGGTATGAAAAGGAATCAGCGGTATTTCTATTGATGACTGATGTGACTGCAGAGACAGAGGGATGTGCAGCTCCTCTGAGGCCGGCTGAGTCAGTCCAACTACATTGACAGGTTGCCTTGTTTACACCGTACAAGTGTCGGACTGGCTGGACTTGGATCTGCCTTAGATGCACAAGTTATAGTGAAGGAATGCATATTTCAACTTTGGTGCCCTACAAAGACTGCAAATTTTATTTAGGTGGGCAGACATCTTGGGAACTAGTACGTAGCCAGCCCTGGAACTCAGAGGGCTTATCTTTGTGTGAGAGACTGTGCTTTGCCTGAAAATCACTGAAGGGTGACAGAGAGAAGGCCAGACTGAGGAGTGCACATAGTTCTTGATGATATATGCTATCCAAAGCTCCTTTCAGGGGTTCATGCTCTTCAGCTGAGTCTCTGTCAGTATCCAGCCTCTCTCTGCTGTGGCAGAGAATGGACCATGCCTCCACGAAGCATTTATTATCCTAAGGTTAGTATCAATGAAAAATGGGATCTGTTGCTTTCTGGACTGTCCTATCTCTGTGCATTCACTATAGAGAGAATCTGAAAATCAGCAGGAACAAGATGCCTGGGTTTTACATGGTACCTCAAGCAAGTACCAAAGGCAGTATCAATGGTAAAAGAGCTGAGCAGAGGGTGCTGGGGAAGGAGGTCAGCTGGAGCAAACCCCATCATCAGCCTTTGCATTCATCAGGTCTTTTTATTTGCAAGTTTTAATTAAATCCTAGGGAAACAAAATGGTGATATTTAAGGATTTACCCAATTAACCAGAAGCTTGAAGTTTCCTTCTTCCAGACTGGTAGCAAAAATTAGCCCTCTGGGGTTCTTGTACATATGAAGTTTCACATTAAATGCAGTTAAGTAGGTCACTTGAGATCTGAGGTTTGGTGCATACAAATACCTCCACTGTCTGCAGGTAGCTTGGCACTGTCTCCTTCCCTGAATGCTTAGGATTCTTCAGAGACAGCTCTCTCCCTGCCTCATCTCACAAGACCCAGCTAATCTCATCTGCACATAGCAGGAATCAGTTATGCACAGCATATTTGCACCAGAGCAAGGACTTCTAAACTTGGATTGGATGAGGCACACCCAGGGCAGGAATAATTCTGATGGGACCTGGAAAGCAGGCTAGTTATTCATAGGAAGCATGCCTCTGGCTCTGTCCGGGAAGGAAGAAGTCAGGCCATAGGATGATCCAGTAAGCAGCGTTCCAGTGCTGACAGCTGGGAGCAGTGCATGTCCCAAGCGCGTGGAGGCTGTGAACATTTTTGGCGGTCTCCTTCATCCCTCCTCCTCTAGTCTTTGCTCATCTCCTATTACTGACCTGCTCAGTTTCTCGCTGCTGCATGGACTGGCCCACAGAAGAGGAGGGTGCTAACAGCGTTCAAGAGCAGCCACTGGGATCTGGCTGAAAACCAGTATGCTGAAAATGCAACCCCTTCCCAAAAGTAAAACAAACTGCTTGGTCTCCTTTAAGTTTCCTTGGATGCCACTGATTTCTGAGCAGAAGTTAAAGCGCTAGATGCAAGTCAAGGTGCTGCAGACACAGCAGGTGGTGAAGGAGGTTTCACTTTGTAAGATGGGAGGCAAGTTTATAGTGTTCTGAAGCAAGTGGCATGGGGAAGGCTGGAAAAGAGCAGGAACAGGCAGGGGCTGCAGGAGAATCAGTAAGTTGAAACACGTGTGATGGTTCTAAAAGTCATCACACGTAGGCTGGGAATTGAATTTGCTGTCCTCTCTGCTCCTGATAAAGGAGAGACAAATCTAGATGTTCAATAGCACATAGCAGCTGAACACCCCCCCTTGATGGCTGTATTTCAGATGGCTGTTTTCTGAGAAGGGAAGTGAATGCAAGATTGCTTTTTCATTTCTTATGCAAGAGGACAGTAATGTGAGCGCCACTGTGACTTTCACATACACGTAGGCACGCATGTACATATGTACTTGCATCAACATGCTCTTGCACAGAGATGTGTGTGGAAGGATGTAAGGGTTCAGTGTTACGCTCTGTGCTCAAATAAGCTCAAAGAGCAGAACATCATCTACCATTGAGCTTTTCAGTTGCAGAGAAAAAAGAAACCTAGTTGCAGGCTTTTTGAGCTGTCTTAGGTTTTGATTTTTTTGACCTCCAGAAGTGATGTGATAACTCAGGTTTTCTTTCCCTTTCTCAAAGCCAAATGCCACTTGGTCTCTACTGATGGGCCATCTTTTCTAATTCTCAAAAATATTTTGACCCCCATTGCAATAATCCAGTTTTGTGCAGGACCACTCCATCAAAACTCATAGTGCAATGCTGAAAAATTGCAGGCAGCACCCAACTCTCTTCACTAATTGTTTCCATTCATGTAAGAGTCGCTTCAGAACATAATGTCTCCTGTGACATTCACCTGGAAAAGACCAAACACACTGCTTTCTGAAGCTGATGGCTGTAACCTTATCACCTGAGACTCATTACTGTCAGCATGTCCCAGAGACAGGAAGGTGCTGTCACATCCTGAACAGGGGCTGCCCCATGGAGGGCTGCCCCACTTCCTATCTTGGCAACTTTCTCAGCTCTCTTTGATTGCAAGGTGTTGAAATGACTTAGAATCATAGAATCATAGAATGGTTTGGGTTGGAAGGGACCTAGGGGATCATCCAGTTCTGACTCCCTTCCATGAGCAGGACCACCTTCCACTTGAACAAGTTTCTCAAAGCTCCTTCCTGGATTTAAGTCCAGCCTTCCAGCTTCCACTCATTCAAGGTCATTGCTTGTTGAATCATCCATGGGAGTTCTTACAAGACCTAATACAGCCCATGTCTTTGGTGCTGTGAAACAGTTTTAGGATAACAGTGGTAGCCCTTAGTCCTCCAGCCACTTAGAGCTGTGGTTGGGGTAGGGTTTGCTGAGGTAAGGGATTTCGGTTCTCCAAAAGGTACTCAGAGTTAGCACAATCAAATCAAATAATCCAGTACTATCTGATTAACAGCTCAACCCAAGTGTTCATGGACAGCCAGGGCCTGATCCAGCCCATGCAGTGACACGCTTTGCACCATGGTTGTGCAAGGAATGCTGTGCCACATGTGCAGGACAGAGCTACCCTGGCACCCAAACTGCCTCTGAGCTTTTAAAACCTCCTCTTAAACGTAAGCTAAGGTGGTTATAAATAGCAAACAGTGGCCCCTGGTTAACCCAAGGGCTTTGATCATAGAGCTGGCTCTGCGTGTCAATGCTTGGCTGCTGTCAGCCCTCATATCAGCTGGGGGCCAAGTTCATGAGTACTCCTGTCTCATTGCTGCCTTGTAGTCTGGGTAGTGGGGGGGTGGGCATACCTGTAAATATGAAAATACATATATATGACAACAAATATGCCTGTACACAACTGCAACATGCAATTTGTAATAAAAAATATGAAGCATAAATTGCAAAATGACCTGTAGAGATTTCTAATGTTAAATAACATATTGAAAATAAATCTCTAAATAAAAAGTTAGAGGCAGCTACCTCAGGGTAGGGAGGACGTTTGAAACCAACATTGTAAAGCAGTCAATGTCCCTATCTGGTACAGACACAACAGTGGAAGTCTATCATGGGCTTCACCGCAACCTATCACGGTGCTGCTGGCCCCAGCATTTCTTATCTACATGAGCATGCATCCTATTTATTGAGTGGACTTCCTTTGTTTGGCAGCTCTCTTGCCATTATGGGTGTTATCATCTCATAATCAGACGGTGTGACTGTGATGTGTCAAAGGCATTGTGCCGCACGCCAGCTTGAATTGCCTTTTCCAGGTCTGAGGCTCTTGAATCATCATCAGGCTGTGCTCCTTCTGTGCCAGGCACTGCCAAGGCTGTACGTGGAGCATTGTGACCAGTCTGGGTCCCCAGCGTGAGAGTAACAGTGACAATCTGCAGCCGTCAGGTTGGAGAGAGTTTAGAGCACATGGCACGTAAAGAGAGACCGAGAGCTGGGGATCTTCAGCCCAGAGGGGAGATGGCTGATGGGGCTGCAGATGCATTTTCCACTGCTCGGGATGTAGACAGGGCCAAACCTTCTTCGAATTGTCCAGTGAAAGCACAAAAGCCAACAGGCACTTCTGCAGCACAGGGACCTGAGATAGGTGGAAAGGCTGGCTCTTAAAATGATTTAGTAAAGGTCTCAAAGCTTTTGCAGATAGGAAGTGGTAGATGAACTCACTACACTGTCTCAGAACCCTTTAATTTATGCTAATATAAAATTGTCATCATCTCTAGGAAGCAAACAAATATACAAAAGCCAAGTTACCCCAATCTAATGCAAACACACGCATCTCTTACTAATACAGCAGTATCTTACTCTGCATAAAGCAAATAAACCTACCTGTGGGCTGTGTGCAAGTGATCTGGCTCACAGACCTTTGACCACAGCATGTGACATGACTCTTGCACCTCCGGAGATTCCTCCCTGCCTTAGCTCCCACTATGGGCTTGTGCTGGGTGCCACTGGTAGCCACAACGTGCTTAGCTGCCATCTGCACTGTTGTCTTAAGTGAGTTGGGCTGGTTTGTTTCACTGCTCACTCTGGTCTGACTTTCTGTGTGAACAAGGATTATACCAAAGATCCTGTCATCCCATCTGCTGCTATCAGACCACCCTTGTTTTTTCCCATTTGTAAAGGAGGTGTATGTAAAGTGTGCAACTCCCTGTCACAGGACCTTGTGAATAATAAAAACCAAGGAGAATTTAAAGAGGGATGAGACACATTCACAGAAGTAAAAATGTCACTGTTGCATATAAAGAAGGTCACACCTTTTCAGGGAATCCTTGATCTGCAAATTGAGCTGCTGGGGGACAGCAATCCAAAGAGGAACCACTACAGGCTTGTTCAGTTCTTCTGTTCCTCAGGCATCTGCCATAGCTCCATACCAAATGGTGTGGGATAAGATGGACCACATTTGAGCTTAAGGACTCAGTAAAGCTTGCTCAGTGTCACAAGTATGCTGGAATTTCTCCCTACAAATCTTCACAGGAGGCAACATCCCATGGGCAGAGGGACAGCTGAAGAGCAAAGAGCAAGGCCGCCCAACTCCTCATCCCTACCTTATAGCTCACATGTAGAAATGCTCCTCAGGTTTGCAAACAGCTTGAAATCACTGTGGGGACAGGTTGTGATGGCCATCCTGAGATAATGCTTCCCACATGCTTCAGCTGGAGAACCTGGGCAGCATTGGTATCTCCAACCAACCTGAACTGGTAGAGCTGGGACATGCAACAAAGGGACTGGTGAGTATCACTGGAGTAGAATGCAAAGGTGCCTGCCCGGTGGCAGGAGAAATGGGACTCTGCTTAATAACGACAGGGCCATGAGAAGGCAAAGCCTGAGAGCCTATGATTTCTGTGATCTGAGAAAAAAAAAGCAGCTTATCATCCAAAAGCTGCTCTTATGTCAATGCTGGCACCCCAACTTTTGTGCAGCTGGCTCAGTGCATGGGCAGGAAAGGGCCCAGATGTGCCTTGGTGGCATTTGAGCTAAAGGGCTTTTGTGCCTAGAAAAAACTTGATAAGAGACAGGAATTCAAGTGGTCCTGAAATAGTGATAAAGGCAGCTGGGGAATGCCTCATATGGACACACAGGCTAGGACATGGGGCTTGGTATGTGAGGAGGTGACACCTGCCCCACACACTCAGTGTCACATTTCCCTCCCTAGGAGACTCGCATGGGGCAAGTGACATGTGCTATGTCTCAAAGGCACTGTAGAGACTGTCCTTTGCCTGCCCTACACAGAGCTGTAGGAGGAGACGGATCATTCTCCCAGGCAATGTGCTGAGCTTGAGCTGGCCTCCATGGAACCCGTGGGTGATGAGGAGGCCCTGCCTGCCAAGCCACACACACTGGGCTCTGCTTTTCTCAGTCCAGCTGCTTGCTGGCAGTGTTTCTTATTGCTTCCTAGAGAGCCACGTGTGCCATGTGTGGCACAAGCCCCATGCTTCAAATGCAAAAGCATTGAATGTCATGCAAAAAGTCATGAAGCTTGATCACAAAGTAGGACCCCAGAAGCTGCACAGCTCTCCCTCCAGGATGTCCCAGGCCCCATGGTGGGGCACAGCTCTCCCTGCTGCCTTCCAAGCTCCTCAGCTTCAGCATCTACCTCCCAGGGGAGGAGGCACATGGAGCATCACAGGGAGAAGGGAAAAGGTGGTTTCCGTAGGTTTCCATGTCTCACAGGACACTGAGGTGGTGCTTATCATTGTATTATCCACAGGCAATCTCCTGGAGTCTGGGCTGAAGCGTCTGACCCAACGCCACTGTAGACGCTAGTGTCAAAGCCAGGTGGAAATTCAGGGGCAGATCAAAGTCAGGTTTTAGCTCCAAAAGCTGGGGCAGCAACAGGAGTCTCCCTCACAGTTTGTCTTAGCTATGCTAGATGAGTTTTGCTCTTACCAGAGGTTGTGACTCAGTTTCTGCTTCAGTGACCAGGTCCAATAGCGACCCAAGGTCATCCAAAAGTAACCCCTGAGCTTTCCTGACCTCTTTTACTGGGTTATCTGTGATAACTTGGTATGCAGATCTCAGCATGGATGAAAGCAGACTCATTTCTGGGGTAAGCTAGACACTGCAAGAGGCAGGCAAGGAGGAGCATGATAGATAAGACCAGTGCCAAACAGAGTGGCAGCCAAATTAATGCATTGCCATGTGGTTGTTGGAGACTACTATTTAATCTGTAAGCAAACTGTGTTCTAACCTTACTCTCCCTTGTGAAAAAGAATATTCAAGCTCTCTCCAATTTTTTATTTCCAATTATTTAGGTGTTCAATGCCTTTCAGTCTCAGCCCAGATTCAGTTGGAAGGAAAAGATGATCATGTTGAGCCCTTGTAGCCATGGGCTCTGTGGATATTGTGCAAAGTCCTCTGTGTTGATGGTGGGTGTGCTTTGGGGTGCTCGGGGCTAATGTCTGATTAGTTCAATCTTGAGTCGGGGCTTCAAGCAAACATGTAAGCAAATGCCTTCCAGAAGATGCCTCCAGCAAGCAGCATTGTGGCCTCCTGTCATCCCTCTGGAGGATGTGAATTTTCCCTTTCCCTTTCCCTAGCTGTCTGGGCTCCCTGGGAGGTCCCTGCTCATCCACCTCAGGCACAGGCAGCTCCATCTTAAGCAAGTGCCTCTGTGAAGCCTTTTGCTCAGGGTCCCTGTGGGCACAGGGTTTAGCCTAACCCAGACTTCTCCTCTAGGCAGGCCTGAAGGATGACTGCAGAAACCCGTATTTCCCTTCTTGTAAATGCAAGAGGAACATGAGAGTCCCACCCCTGCAGGGGTGGTTGAAAGGCTGGCAGAGCCCATTGAGTTAAAGGGCCTGTTTTGTATCCGGCAGAGGTGCAATGTAAACATGCTGAAAATCCTCTGGCAGCAGTCCTCTCCGCAGACTCACACAGAGCTATTGGGAAACCAGCTGCAGACAGCTGCCCAGCCTTCTCCTCCCTTCTTCTCCTGGCTCCATTCTATCTCTCTGTACCCTGTAGTGGCATTCAACAGCAAAGTGAAATAAGGGCTGAACATAGCAGTAGAAAGCTTTGCTATCTCCACAGACATGCAGGATACTGAGCATGGCCATGGACTAAGCTCCAAAAGCCAGAAATGGAGCACTAAGGAACTCAAACTAAATCATCTTAATTCTGCCCAGTGCTGAGTTGATGGGCATAGTTCCTGTGCTTCATCTGATGGCAGGACTGCGATGGTAAAGCAGGGGATCTGAGGAAGGGTCTTGAAGGTCTTGAAGCTCCCTGTTTATAGGTGGCAAGCACCTTTCCCTGCCTGGCTTGAAGTATCTCCTGCCTTTATTGCCAGGGGAGCAGGAAAGGAGCTGTGGGGTCTGTGCTGACTGCCGATCATGTGAAGGCTGCATGCTGCGAGTGCTGCCAGCTTCAGGGCTGAAGTCTGCTCCATTCTGCTATGCAGGGTGGTGAGCCCTGTACACGTGCCTGAGCAGCCCTGGAGCACAGAGTCAACAAGGCACTGCCAGGCCTTGTGCTGCAGCTGCAGAGAGGAGCTGCCAGGCTCCCGTGCCCCTCTCAGATGGCTGGGGGGTCAGGCTGCCATCTGTGAAGAAGCCTTCCCCCGGCATCCTGCTGGGATGCAGCCAGGCTTTGATGGGTGCTCAATTGCCTCTCGGGTACCCTTGGGACAAAGAGCTTTTGGCCTGCCAGGCTGGCATGGCTCAGAAGTGAATGAGTAACACCAGCTACCCCCAGAGGGGCTAAACCCTGGGTGTCTGCACTGACACTGAGCATCTTACTTCTTCCCTTCCCTACCCTAGGTAGGGTGCTTGAGGAAACATCTGGCAGCTGGTTTCAGGATAGTCCTGCATGACCAAAAGCTGCCCAAGTGTCACTCCTGCTGTTTTACCTTTTGCTGCCAGGCTGAGCCTGTTTAAACAGCCACAGTTGCCTACCATGCCCTCTGGTCCCTTCGCTGCGTTATGCTCTACCCTGGAGGCTGTCTGGGCTTGGGGCTGTCAGGGAGGCTGGGAGGTGCTGGCAGGATCAGACAGACTGTGCTCTTGAGTGTGTAACCCCAGGGTTATCTGGAAAGCCAAACAGCCTGACAGACCATGTACATACACAGCTAATGGGAGAGGAAGTTTCAGAGCCCTTGAGCTTGTCGCAGTTACCTTTCATCTCCTATAGCCTGTATAGTTTCCCCAAAGGGCCTGGGACAGCTTTAATTGGAAGTGGGGGCTGTGAGGGTAGATGCTAGTCTAAATGTGTGTTTTCCTCATGAATAAGGCAATCTGCATTCTGGCATATACTAGATATATTGGCAGCTCACACATGCTGAAGATTTTGGGCTGCCTTGTCTTTACCATGGTATCTCCACATCACATAGCCTGCTCAGAACAGCTTCTGCCCACAGTCATATGGGATGCAATGCCAGTTAAACTCAGCATTTCCTGCATGACAGCATCCCATATGCCTTCCCCTCCTTCTTCCCAGACAGCTCAGGCAACGCTACCTGCTTGTACTGGTGTCATCTGCCCCATGGTACTTCCTAACAAGCCACAAGGCCACAGGGAAGATGTTTGGCTGGATCAGCGGAGCTTCACACCTAGGAAGCAAGAGCCCAGCAGTCACGGTCCCAAGGCTCATACATCTTTGTGTTCCAGAAAAAAAAGTAGCCAGATTATGCATTCATGCTAGATGCTGCAATCTGTGGCTGCCCAGAGCTCTAGTTTAAAGTAGATGTGCTGCTACAGCCAGCCCTAGAGCTTCCTAAAGCAATTGACAGCATCCACTCACTGCAGAAAAGAGATGTGGTGAAGGCCACAAGTCTACAATTCCCTGCAAAGCACTTCCTTCATGGTGGCAAGAGTGTATCCCACGGGTACTCAGGGCAGGAGAAAAGCAAGTTGTCTTGTGGGCAGCAGAGCTAGCAGCCCACATTGTCTGGTTGCTCTGTGCCTTTAGGTGATGGGACTGCAGGGATGAAGGGAGATCCTGTCAGGAAGTCTCCTGCCTCTACTGGGCTTGATTTCCCTGGAGCTGGGATGTATTGAAGACCTTTATGCTTAAGGCTAATGTTAACTTATGGCTTGCTGTTGCCCTGTGGGTTTAAAAGGTTTTGAGAAAGGGACCCACCATCCGAATGGCCATTATCAAACAACCTCTGCTTGTAGGAAATGCTGTTAAACAAGAGTGAGCTGGGAAGAATGAAAGAGGGTGCCACCCTACAAGAGTGCTTTATGTGCTGGGCATAGTCCTTCCAAGGGACAACAAAATATTCAGCACTGACACTTCCACATTGCTCCGAAGGGAAAATGCGGAGACCACCTGCTTCCTGAGAGGTGGCTGTCTGCACTTCCCAGTGCATTTGGGCACCTCCTGGGAGACTGCCAGTCTAAGTATGGCCTCACACACCTTAAAAAACAGAACCTCGGTAGCTGCTGGGCATCCCACTTGAACAGACAGCCGAAATTACAGGAGATGTAAAACTCTTCCCTCGGGTTTTCCAGGAAGAGCTGGTAGAGCATCTTACCAACAGCCACCTGAGACAATATGAGGTTACAACGAGCAGTAGCGAGCAGGTAGGCAAATCTTTTGCATGTATGCATTTGAAATGCATTAAAATTCTGGCAGTAAAATAAAAGAAAGACTTCATCTTGGAAATGAAAACCTGCCCTGAGATGGGAGACTGGCCTCCAAAGCAGCCATGGCAAGCCCGTTTGAATACTTCTTATATGAAAACTGAGGCAGTGCCAGAGTCGTGGCTACAGAGCTCTCTCTTCTGCTTGTTTCCCAGCCTCATCCCAGGGAGTTTGCTGTGGCAGCATTGTCCCATATGTTGATCTCTGGAGCTCATGTGCTAACAGCAGGGCCTGCTGAAGGTTTGGAATTGTTTTAAATAATGTGGGCAGCTTGATGAACTGAGCAGCTTCTCTCTGCCAACATGCTCACTATGTATGGCAAACACACTCTACTTTTGGCTTCAAGCACACTTTCCGTGTCATCATTACAAAGAATTTAGTGGGCACAATATATCATAAAGCCACAGAGATACTCCAGACCCCCCTGCCACCCCAAAACACACATTTATTTGATATTAGAAGAAAGAAGCCATTTCATCTAGCGGCCACAAAGAAAATACTAATTTATCTTCGTTGCTGTGCACACTTAGAAACTTGATACGGCAAGCTCCTCTGTGAGAAGGCGATTATTTCTATTTTTGTGGGGACTGGTATTTGTGGGATTAAGCAAGATGCTCTGGACACAGCCCCAGCTCCCCTGGTGCCTGCTCTTGGGCAGTACAGCAACATTTTACATGGAACTGAAAACTCAGTGAGTGTAAAGCATTGTGCAGTGCAGTTTGGCACTACAAAGCTGCCATGAGTCATGAAATAAAACCACAATGCTCATCCTTCATGAGACTTGCAATCAGTAGGATTTAGCTAGTGTTATTCCAGGGAGGAATACCAACTCTGTCTATGTCTCTTGTTTCCATCAGATCTTCCCAGAGTTCTCCTCCCCTTTGGTAGAGCATTGGGATTTCTCAGCTTGTTCCAGAGGCAAACAGACACGCAACAGCAAAGACTAAATACAGCATATACCAAAGCCCATTGCAAAATGTGGGCCCTAAAATCACAAATGGCTGTAGTTGCCTGGGCTGATGCCTTTCTTGCTCCAGCAGCCCACCTTCCAGGTATCTGCTAGGTAAGAACAGCTGCTGGTGGCTGGCTTTACCAGAAGGGCTGCATGGGGATGCCAAACTGCAGAGGCTCCATCCTACTGGTTTTCATCTCTTAGTCCTATGGTCTGGAGGCCTAGCAGGAGAGAGGAAGGTGACAAAAGTCCCTGAGCAAAATATGTGCTTGGGAAAGGACCAGGCTCATATCAAGCCCAGCCAGTATGATCATAGAATCATAAAGTAGCTAGAGTTGGAAAGGAATGATCACAACTGTTGGATCTCCTAGGCTAATGTCCTCAAGGTGATCTGTGGACAGTCTGATGTTAGCTTGCTGTTCCTGGAACCCCACACCAAAAGGTGTCTACTATGCTCTTGTGGTATGAGAAGCAGGCAGCAAGGTACATTCCCCATTGTTTCCAGCACTGCCAATCAAGAAAGAAGACATGAATGGGCTGTGATGAACAGAACCACACGTGCATTTATTTACTTTAAAGCAATTTGGGCCTCCAGCACACACCATTCTCTTCCCTGGAGTGCACAGCGCCATATGCTCTAGTGAGTCCAAGTGCTGATGCTGAAAAGCAGCATCCTGCAAGGCAATGGGAGAGCTTTCACTGTCAGTGCTAACCTGGTCTTGTCATCTCCGTGTGCATGTGTGTGTGCCAGGTTGAGGCAACTCAGTTGTTTAGCGCAACATGCTCTTGGCTGCCTCTGAAGAACTTTTGGAGAAGAAGAATTAGCCTGAAAATAGGTGGCAATTTGTTGCATGGTAGGGGCAGAGATGCAAGGAGTACTCGACTACATGAAATCCTACAGCAGGGATTTGATGATACAAGGTGAGAAGCCTTTGTTCTAGCTGAAGAATGAGGCTTGGCCACATCATATCCCAGCAGAGCACCTGATCAACAGGAAGCTGCGCAGGTATGTGCCAGCAGAAGGGATGCCCTGTTTTACCTGCTAGCTGCAGCTCTTTGGATGCCAAGGAATGTATTATCCCCTACCATGTCTGAGACAGAACTTTTGAGTAGCTAGGAAAGGAACAAAATGGAAATGCCCCTGGCAGCAGTGTATCTGCAGCCACAATGTGCTCATGTCTCAGATACTGTGCACAGCTGTGGTCATCTAATGCCAGAGGAGAGCACCAAAGAGTTTCAAAGGTCTGGCATGCGAACAGAGCAGGGTTATTCAGCCTTGAGAGGACAGATGAAGTACAGTTGTGAGAAGGAAAGGAGAAACTGTCCTTCACCAGGTTAAGCTCTTGTACGTCCTGTTGCAAGGAAACAAGCAGAGCTGGTTTCTGCCCACAGTGCAGAACTGAGAGGAGGAAGTCCTTGCTATGGAATATTGAGGTTTGCAAGAGTTCAAAAAGGGATACCTTGAAGAAAAAGCCATCAAGGCCTATTAGATGGAGACACCTTGTCTGGCTCAAAAATGCTGATCACTGGAACCAGGGGGAGGTTTCAGGGGGAACTGTGTGTTTTCCCAGTTCTCTCCTCCTTAAGCAACATTTCTTTTTCTTTGTGGCTTTCCCCCTTAATTTGTTCAAAGCTCCTTGGGGAACAAGAAAGGGAGCTGACGTGCGGAGCACTGGCTGTCCCAGGGTTATAATGCTTCATTGCTCACTGACAGTAAGATTTGCTGTGATTGCCTGAGAGGAGAGCAGATTGGCCTGTTTTATGGCCGCCTTTGTCTCCCTATAGCTCTCAATACTGTCTAGAGTCATTAAAGAAGTGACCCTGGGAGCACTGGCAGAGAAGAAGGTTTGCTGTTGATTCCTGCATGAGTGCCTTTATGATGTGCTTCACATCACAGGGGCTCCACTGTCACCCCAGGTCTGGAGCAAAGTAGGTGGGGTTTTAATGCAAACGCTGAAAACAGGTATCAATGACTCCAGGGCAATATCATGAGTTGAGGAGGACATTCTGGTCCAAGACACAAACTGTGCTTCTTGCACTGAGGACTGAGTGTGCTCAGATCCCAACGAGCACCATGGAAGGAAAATGCATGGCGGGTTGGACAAGAAGCCATGATGTGTATGAGCTGGTCCCTGCTCTGAGTGAGCCCAGCAGCTGCAGCCAAGTGCAGATGCATCCTTCAGTACATAGAGAAGGATGAAAGATCTGCAGACTGTTAGAAATCAGGAAGTTAAATTCCTTTCTGAAAACCAGTTAAAGAGACTGTGTGGAGACCTCATTGCATCCTTCCAGTATCTAAAAGGGACCTATAGGGATGATGGGGAGGGACTCTTCATGAGGGACTGTAGTGAGAAGACAAGGGGTAATGGGTCAAACTTAAACAGGGGAAGTTTAAATTGGATCTGAGGAAGAAATTCTTTACTGTAAGGGTGGTGAGGCACTGGAAT